>DVQM01000306.1:0-19426 GCA_018231645.1 Heliconius ricini | reverse complement strand
TTGTTGTTGTTGTTTTTCTTTTATTCAATTTCTTACTACATTATAATTTACTTTGTTTTTGTTTAATCATCATTATTATAGACCATAATTGACAGACAGACAAAATCTCCTCTAAATAGTGTTTTTTTATTTCACGTAATATAGCTCTCTATACCACTAATCAAGCCACAGGTTCCAATCCGTTCGCACCAATCTCGAAACATTATTAAAAAAATATATTTCCTTATAGGCGAAGACTGAATTCATAGCGCTTCTCAAAGAGAAAAATATCGATAGGAGGGCTCGGTGGGTCGATATAAAGAAAAAAATCGATTCCGATGCTCGATACAAAGCAGTCGAAAGCAGTACGATGAGAGAAGATTACTTTAGAGAGTACTGTAAGATTATGAAAGAAGAGAGGAAGAAAGAGAAGGACGGGAAGGAGAAGGAGAAAGGTGAGTTACATTGGTTTTTAGTGGTAGGAATTTGAAAGCAATGTTTTTAATTGGTAAGATAGTTATGATAACTTTTTTTAAACTTCTCACTATATCCCGCACATAGCAAGTTAGGTAGAGGAAATCGGGTGACGTACCGTTAAGACATTCTCCTTACCATTTTTCACTGAATTTTGGAGGCGTTTGTGACCAGAGCGAGGAAATGCAAATATTAAAATATTCCATTTCCTCGAGTGGGAATCGAACCTACAATCTGTCATGTTTCAAATCACACGCTTATGACTATGTAACCTGTGACGTCGTAATTTGGTATTTGGTTAATTCAAATAAAATAACATTATTTCAGTTCACTATTAATTCACTTTACTTAATTCATTAACGAATGTTGTTGATAATTCTGTGTCAATTATGGCAATCTTTATATTACTGAACATTCAATTTTTCTTATTATTGTTCTACAAAAGTAATATGAACCCACAACCATAATTTCTATGAGGTTTTTTAAAACTACGCCACAATCAAGGGCTTCGCGGTACATGGGCACAACAGTGTAATACGACCGTTGTCAGTTTGATCCTTACTTGGGGAAATCCATAGTTAAGGGAAAGGTTAACCGGAAACGGTTAACGTTTTTTAAAAAACACGATAAAAAATATATTGTCTTTAAGTTTTTAAATTATACGAAAAGAGATTCTATGTAATTGAAATCAGTGATATTTATCACAATACTTCATTCAAGTTTCCTTCCAATAAGGGCCATTGCCTACAAACAACTTCCCCTGAATGATACAATTCCACTGCTTTTATGGTCACCACCTAAATTTACCGTTTTTTATACGAATTTGCCAACATTATTTTCATTTCTTCGCTCTGGCACCAAGTCAGAAGCCGGACATTGAGTTCCGCTACTTAACACGCAATACCTCAAAGAATTCGGCGGGATGTGGAAAACGGAGAGTCTTAAAACTAGGTTCCCTCTGCCTACCGTGCTGTGTGCGTGTATAACGCACACAGTAGGGTAGGTTCTGGTTTGATTTCTTTTTGCCACTAGCAGCTAATTTATATATTATTATTGATAATATTTCATAGACCGCGATAGAAGCAGCAAAAAGGAAAAAAAAGATAAAGAAAGAGAAAAAGATAAAGAGCGGGAGAAGGAAGGCAAGAAAGATAAGAAGAAGGAGAAGGCCGGTGACGTGAGTATTGACAAAAGAATTCAAATGAACAGCCTTTTTTTGGAATCCATGAACATAACTTATGAAAGAATAATTGAAAATTAAAAACCTATAACACAAAAAGCTCTAAAAAGTAAACAAACATAATTAGAAAAAAACGGATAATTTTCTATCATCTGAGCACGGTCCAGACAAAATAACTTTTGATACAAACAAAACTAGGTCATACTCGGTTTATCCATACAGGAGATGGCGTCTCACTTACAAAACATCTTTGGTTTTTTTTTTTTGGGGGGTTAATAAATGAGCAGTAAACTGCTTAAAAAAAGGCAATAAGGTTTTTTTTATTGTTTCATGGATTCTGAAAAAATACAAATCATTAATATTTTATTTTTCTTGTATTTTTTTTTTACTAAATAAAAAGCTAATCTGCCACGGACACTATGTACTGTTTGTAATAGTGTTTTTGTTTTTACATTTGTTTTTAAGTTGTGGGCTGTATTTTAGTCCTGGATTATCTTTTTTTGTTTTCCGCGGTATGGACGTCGCCAATATGAATTTTATTTTAAGCTCATACATCGGGTTCGGTCTTTGGCTTTGGCGTTTATATTGAAAAAGTGCTTATACAGCTGTTCCGTATCGCGTCAAGACTGTTTCAGGCGACTGTCATAATCTGCGGGGGTCGTTGCCCCGCACTTTACAAAAATTATTAATTTTTAAAAAGTGTGTGGTTTTGCAGTGTTTTTTTATGTTTATACGAAGAGACAAACGGAGGAACGGTGAGCCCTTATTGTTAACGAACCTACATCGGACAACCCGCAGAATTATGACAGGCATAGGGCGTGGTCACTATTATTCTATTTTTTACTTAAAGGTTTTTTTTCACACATCCAAACATTGTAAAGTTTTGTTTATGCAATGCGAAGTGTTAGCGAATTTCCAATGTCTTATCTATTAGGGTTACAGTTAATGTTAATTAATGACTAATATTAATCATTTTCACATTTGCACGTGTCCGATGCAGGTTCGCTTTAAAAAAACATATGAAAAAATGCTTAACTTTGACTCACATTTATATCTCCCTCTGTCTCTAACAGAAACAAACAGAACCTGATGATGATAAGAAACAACCAACACCACCGCGCGACCAATGGGCAGACATTTTGGGTATTCCGGGTGAAGAGGACTCAAAGGAGTCCAAAAGTACATCAAAACCTGAAGAATCTTCAGAAAATAGCGAAAAATCGCCGTCTCCAGAAAAAGAAATGAGATCTCCGAAACAATTGAGATCGTCCAAAAAGGAAATAGCCCAAATTGAGACTAAATCTCCAGTGAAATCACCACCCAAGAAACGCAAGGAAATAGTTCATCAGGAGCAAGAAGTCGAAAAGAAAGGAAAGAAGAAAGTGGAGAAGACGGAGAGACGGAAACGGAAATCCGAGAAAGAATAGTGTTTGCTATACGTGTTCCATAAACGCTGATTTTTAGAGCAGCGCAGGTTACGGCGCGACCAGGACAATTAGTTTTTTGGCGAGAATTTTTTGAGTTTTTTAATTTTTTTTGAGTTTTTCATGAGTTCCAAAATGTGCGGGTAGTTGGGATTTATGTTGTGGGCTTTCTTTTTAATATGAGATGTGATAAATCTCTCTTCGATTTTTTTTTAGTGTATTTAGTTTTTCTTTTTGATTATTTTATGTGACCTAATTACTTTGAAAAATTTTTTACATTTTCGCTCCAACTCACGTCCTGCTACCCACAATGTTTTTTGATTGTGACACTTGAAATTGGTTTTTTCGTGTCTTTTTTTTTCACAAATAGGCTTAAGCTGTATAATAAAAAAGCGTGTTTGTGTAAATATTGGACGATTTTTGGTGTATTTTCGTGTGTTGATATCTTTTTCTGTCTTATTATGTGAGAGTGATGTAGATACATTAATAAAAGTTGATTGTCAAATGTATACCGTTTTATAACATATGAATAATATGAAGTTTTTTTTTAATTTCAAGTGTCAAAATCGTTGTTTTTTAATAATTAAGTAAATTAATAATATATCCATAGCTTATACATTCAGGATGTCTGATACAGTTTATTATAACAGTATACAGACTATTAAAAAATCAAATGATGGACTTTTAATGGATTGATTTTGATGAAATGTGAAGGTGATTTGTAAATATTATTTTGGGGAGTAGTTTAAAATAAATTATAGATAAAATTTTAGTTATATGGAAGTACTCGATTGGGAACCTTTTTATTATTATTATTCTACCGTAGTGTCTATTCATCCAACACAATAATGTAAATAAATATTTTTTCACATTAATTGATAAGGAATATTTCAAGAATTGGTTTGGTTTTTTTAGGACTGAAACCATGCACAAGAGTATAAAGGTTTTGTCCCAAGGCGAATGTTGCTATTAAAATTATTTAAATAATATTATAAATATTATCTATACAAGACATTTTTGGTAATGTAAATATTTAATATAAAAAATGTACATTTTATACTATAACCTTATATGTAAGACATTTGGGAAATAGTGATGGTATGTTTTATGTATTTTTAGCGTTTTTTTTTATTTGTAAAATCAAGTCTATTGTATTACTTATTGTATTTTTTTTATTTAATCTTAATAGACACCATTTCTCAAATGTATTTTAATATATGTACGTTAGGTTAGTATATATAATATAGATTATAAATAATTTTTAAATTTAATGTCCGTCAAGACTTTTATTTAATTGACAAGTTTATATAGTTTTTAACTTTATAATTAAATTTCATATAAGAATTGTTAATGTAGAAGGATTTAAACCCATTTAATTGAAGTGTTTTATTACACTGCTAGTTATTTCTGCTGCTTCAAATGGAAATAATTAGATAATATCGATTTTCACATTTATTACTCATTGAGAGAAACAGTCTAACCGGTCTTCGGTTAAAGATTTTCCTGTATGACACATTCTAAGTGCGGATGGCGTCTCTGACTTCAGGTACAATGTATAGTCACATTGTAGTCTTCCTCGATAAATGAACTGTACAATACAAAAATATTTATTCAGTTTGATGAGTAGTTCCTGATATTAGTGTGCCCAACTAAACAAATTCATCACTAATATTTGGATTAATATAATATGCTTATATTATAACTATAATATATCATGTAAAGTTCAGTCTAAAAACAAAAGACTAAAAGTCCAGGTTCAATTCTCAATATATTCGATTTTTATTCATTTTGTGTGAAAACTAGGTTCTCTGTTGCATAGGTTACATCAACTGGAAGTGGCTTTTTTTTGCAAAGAAGAGATAACAGGTTAAAATTTTGCATTTTTGTTTTTTTAATTGAAATTTAAATATATATAGGTATGAGTTTTGTAATCTTAAGGGTGTGAATGATTTTTTTTTTTTAATATTATAAATGTGACCCCTTAAGAATGTTATTAAAATATATATTTTTTTTATTAAATAAAATGATGGGTACAGTGACACAAGGATTTTTGTAATAATTAAAGATATAAATGGATAAAGATGCTCGTAGCTAAATTCCAGTTTTAATGAGCTGAGTTAAGTTCAGCGCCAATATTTTAAAAACGATGTTGAACGCAAACTAAAAAAAAATATTTCTGGATGAATAGGAAAAATAAATGTTAAATAGGAAAAATAAAAGCTCTATATTAATATTTTATAAAAAAAGGATATATAAACATTAGGCCAAACTTAATGCTTAAAGAAGAGCATACTATCACATCTTTCCCACAAGGATTTTAAAAGGAAGATGGCGTCGATATATGATGTCACTTGCTATTTATTATAATTTGTCTTTTTTATTACAAATATTGACAATGTTTATAATTTTGTTTGTACTAAACAGTTAAATATATTATTATAATACTTTTTAGTTGCTTATTTTTTAGCTTCACGCTGTATCCCGCATATAGCAGGATAAGAAACATAGTGTTAAGACACATTGGTTTTATTTTATATGATTTATTTTTAGGAAATTATTTAATTATATTGTAATTATGTATTATGAATTTGTACTTTGTGTATTTTGTCGAAACCAGTGATGATTATGACAATTTTTGTTATTGTATTATCTGTATTAAGTAATTTGAGCGGCCGCCATTTTCAATATTTGGATCATTTTGAATACGTCTACAAAATAAAGTATATATTTAAATTATGTATAAAAATTTTCAATCTAGCAGAATTTAGATTTATTGTCTTAAAAAAACGCAGGGTCAATAAATTCGGCTAGTTTAGAG
This sequence comes from Heliconius ricini, assembly GCA_018231645.1. Classification (NCBI taxonomy): domain Eukaryota; kingdom Metazoa; phylum Arthropoda; class Insecta; order Lepidoptera; family Nymphalidae; genus Heliconius; species Heliconius ricini. The sequence continues at coordinate 13,551 of DVQM01000306.1, read as the reverse complement.
TTCTTTATATGCAATTTGAATATGTACATTAATTTTTTTTATGTTCGTAACATTTAAAGATCGTTGTAAAATCTTAAGTAATATTATATTGTATATTGTAAATATTTTGACGGTGTATTATACGTGTTGTATTCAAACGCAGTTTTATTTTTTTTTTTTGCCTCATTTTTTTTGCCTCGTCTTTTTTTTAATAATTTTGATTTTGTTTTAATTTTTGTCTTTTCTAGTCTGTTTTATTACATGCGTCTAATTTTTTTTCAGGACAAGCAAAGATTTAATAATATGACACTCAATTTTCATTTTTTTAGCTGCTATGTCTTTTTAAGTTTTTATATCTCTTTATTTGAGAAATTGTTGGAAATAGCTTTATAATAGATATTAATCTTTCGCCTCCACCAATGGGCTTAGTTTAAATTCGTTTAACATTACGTCGCGTTGTTAAATTTCGTTAACTTTAACATAAAGTGTAGTATAAAGAAAATATTTACAGTCATCATCTTCGTCTGTTACCCTCTTCCAAGTCCTCTTTTAGAATTAAGCATTATCCAACCCCCTTCCGTTATAGTACTCGTCTTACAAAAAGAAAGTTACATAGAAAAATGTTAAATTTTTTTTATATAATTTTGAAATGATCGGATATTATTTCCTTTAAATTGTAGAAAAGTCTAAAATATTTAAATAATACTGACTATTTTATAACTTATTAATAATTTAACAAACGTTTAAACAGTTTAAGAATAAATATTTTTTCCTACAAATGTCTATAAAGAAATAGTTCAGCAGCTTCAGTTTGGGGCTATAATATTAAAGATTTTTTATTTTAACCATTTTTCCTGAGTATAAATAGCATCTTTCGATACCATTCCTTAAATATAAAAAATAACAGTATTTAAATTCCATCTACATATATCTGGTTTCTTAATAAAATGTTAAAACCATAATCTCAACACCAGGAACCGGAACCAGAGCCATCAGAAACCGATCCAGAACCAGATAAGGAGGATCCCGAGAGTGAAGCTGCCAAGGAGAAGGAGGCGAGAGCGCAGGCCTCCATCAAGGAAAGGGAACGTCAGGTACAGAGGGCACTAGCGACCAGCCTCCGGGATAGGGACAAGGAACGGGAGTACCATAAACGGGATGAAGCAGTTCAGGTAAGTTTGGAGATGTGATTCGGAGTATATACAGTGTAAATAAACACAGGTCACAATACAGGTGTAAATAAACACAAAACACAGGTCTAGTTCCTTCACAGTTTTAATAATAATAAACCAGATCTGACGCTAGTCTTAGCACAGGAGCACAAAGTGTGGCTGTAAATTCGACTGGTTGTGGGTTCGATCCGCACTCGAGGAAATAAAATATTTATATTAATTAATCCATTGTTTCGCTCGGGTGCGGTTTGCCACTCCACACTCAATGTCTCCAGAGTTCGGCGGAAAGTAGGAAACGAAAGTGTGTTAATGGGAACGAAATGTCTTCTTATCACTAGGTTCCCAGGGTCACTCTGCCTACCCTGCTATGTGCGGAACACAGCGGTAGGTTAAAACAATTAATTAGAATATATATTTTTTCTGTTTAGCATTTTAACGCGTTACTAGCGGATCTGGTAAGGAACCCCGACCTAGCGTGGAGGGAGGCAAAGAAACAGTTGAAGAAAGACCACCGTTACAGTTTGGCTGATGAACTCACCAAGGATGACAAGGTTGGTAAATATAATAGCCATATATAGGATGTCATTTTTTTTATATTCAATGTGTATGAAGCTGATATTCAATATGTACTTAAATTTATGTTTAAAAAAAAATTTCATTACATATATTCATATATTCTGTCCATCTTTTGAGATCAATTTGATTTGTTCGCTCTAACTTGAATTATTAATTGTGTTTGTTAAAATATAGTTCATTAAAGTCTTAAAATACCAAATAAATAAAAATTAATTTTGTTAAAAAATATATTATTTATGCAGTCGGCTAGAATAGTTTAGTAATTTATATGAAGTCGAAGGTCGCCCTTTAACTTAATTCAGGCTAGGCAGAGGGAACCTAGCACTCCCTTCCCTATTTTGGTCCCAATTCTGGAGGCATTTCCTGTGAGTAGCGAAACTCAATGCAGCATTTTACCTCGGAGACCAGAGCGTAGAAATGAAAGTATTTAATTTTCTCGGGTAGGGATCGACCCCAATACCTCTATTTGACAATTTTCGTTTCAGGAGCGTCTCTTCGGCCAGCACATCAGCGCTCTGTCGAACAAGAGACGCGACAAGCTGCGCGCCCTCCTGAGCGAGCTCGGGGTGAGCTGCACAGCGCACTGGCGCGACGTCAAGAAGCAGATGACGGACGCCGCCGCGCCCGTCTACCGGTCTGCTCAGCAGGTCAGTGCGCTGGTGCAGTGGGTGACGCTACAACATACATGCAATAAGGCTATATGCCACACGTGGTAGTGTGGGCGGAGAGAACCTGGGTACCCAGTGTTAAGACATTTCGTTCCCATTAAAACACCCCGTTTCACACTTTCTGCTGAGTTAAATTTTACATTATGTGTTACCAGAGAGAGAAAATGAAAATATTTCATTTCCTTGTGTAGAAATCGAACTCACAACCTGTGTCTCTTGCATACGCACGCTTTCTCCTGCGACACCATTAGTAATAATGATTGTCTATTAAAATATATACTTAATTTTTTTACCCAAAATTATAGATGGAACGCGAGTTCCGAGACTACCAGCGCGACAAACAGAGTGCAGCCAAGACGGCATTCAGACAGTTGTTACTAGAAACACGCGCCATCACGCACCGATCCCGCGCAGCACTCAAAGCCGACCCCGCAGCTAATACTGCATTGCACGAGGAGCTAGCGCATGATGTTAGGTGAGAGAGATATGTATAGATCAAGTAACTGAGACAATGAGACAGACAGGTTCACGCTACAAATGTGGCTTAATGAAGCATCACGATATATCATCCCGCATACAGCGCAATACGGAGAGTCAAAGTTGAAGTTTTAGGTATTGTCTGTTAAGCGATGGAACTCAACACAGTACCTTACCAAAGCGAGTAAATGAAAATATGAAATAATCTGTTTCCGCATGTGGAAATTCTCTGTATTTCCCCTGCGTACTCTGCTCTCAATGACACGAAAATGGAATCCATAAAAAAAGTTACAAAATATACGTTTTATTTTTATATATTCGCTTTTTACGCATCTCCACTAAATTTGACTGTTGGTGAGATATGTAAACACAATTAAATATTGCAACTTTTGACATGAGCGCGTCCGCCCGCACTAAGAAGTCAACTGATCGAGCGATCAGTACACCAAATGACCTTGTATGGCTACAATCGCACGTTGTGTATGAAACGACACGTCCTCTCTGTAACACGTTTGAGGCACTAGTTGGCCGATGGATCCGATGAATTGTATTATTAATTATTTATTTTTTTTAAATTTGCTGACGTTTTCTATATATGTAGTGTGTATCATAGGAATTACTTTGTTTATAAGTTTAGTTTTAAAGTGGACGGTCTATAACATATTTTTATTTATCAGATACACATCACTGGACCACATACCCGATGAGAGACAGCAAATAATAACCAGCTACCTCGAAGAGCTGGAGAAGAAGGGTCCTCCGCCACCGCCCACCGCCACGGAGCCTTCCAGAAGACCGAAACAGTGACAAGTGAGTGATGACTTATATATTATATATCTTCACGAGTCAGAGGGAACCTAGTGTTAGGACACTATTTTTCACTTTACATCTAATAGTGACAAGACATTGAGTGTTAACGGGCGGAACTTAACGCCGCATTTTGTCTTGCCATTAGAAGAAAATGAAAATAATCAATTTTCTTTGTGCGAATCCAGCCCACAACATTGTGCTTATATATTTTATTCAATATCCAGAATAAAAAAAAATAAGATAGAATTTAAAAAATCCGAATACCATCTAATCTTTCTATAGGGTGGAAGTGTCCGCGCTCCTTTTACGGGAACAGCATATAGGGTAAAATATTTTAAACTCCTAAAGAAATTAATCAAGATAAATCAACAGTTTAGACGTAGGAATTTTGTTCATTTCACGATGTTTATCCATATCTGTATTTTGTGTGACTCAGTTACATAAATACTAATAATGTAATACTACTACGAAAATCCTACTAAAGGTTATACAACTTTGAACTTCGCTGCCATTCCCTACGACTTTCTTTCGGAATGAGGCGTATGCAGCGGTTACCCTTTGATAGGTTTATGTGTGCATGCGTCGTTCTTTACAAATGGTGTTTTATATTACAACAATAATTTTGTTACTTATTTTGTTTCAAAAAATCGCTTTTTCATTTTTTGGAAAAAATGTATTAGCTTTTCATAGTGTAGTTAAACTGTGGTTTCATTTAAAGTGGAGCTGACGCTTCCACTCTGTATAATGAAAATTAATATTTAAATATAAATAATGAATGATGAAAAATATATATAATGACTTTTTTTTATTTTTATTTAATCCAGTTACTGAAAAAGAAAAGTTTCGAGCCGAATGCAGGTTCAGTTCCCGTCGCAGACAACGCGAGGTGACGAGGCCGCTGTGAATACATCCTAGTTGTAATTTTAACTAATAAAAACATATTTTATATTATTGTGTTTTATTTTTGTTATGTTCTGTTCGTTAATAAATATTATTAAATAATTTTCTTGACTTTTAACAATTAGTTATCAAATAGTTGATATGTAAAAACATCTAAACGCAAAATCTTATCCCTAAATTTCAAATACATTACAATATTAATATATTATATAGTAAAGTATTGAGGCCAGTCATAGCGCAGGGGCCCAAAGCGTGACTAAAATCGACTGGTTGTGGGTTCGATCCACACTCGAGGAAATTAAATATTTATTTCCATTTCTTCGCTCTGGTGTCGAGGTAAAGTACGGCGTTGAGTTCTGCCAGTCAAAACGTCATGCCTTGAAAACTCGGTGAAAAGTGAGGGACGGAGTGTATTAACCTAAACTAAGTTCCCTCTGTCTATCCTGCTGTGTGCGGGATACAGAGTGAAGCTGATTTGATTTTTTATAAAGTAAAAAATATTATATTTTTATCACAAATATAAACATTATTTAAATTATACTACCAGCTTTCTCATTAATTATTCTTTATCACGGACAAAGGCGTTCAGAAAAGGCAAAATAAGAGCAGTACAGCTAACTGCAAAAAACATATATGGGAAACCCTTCTATATAGAATAGAAAATTGAGAAACCTTGTTTTTTTTGCTTACATTTTGTCTCAAGGCCAAGTGAACAGACTATAGTTTGTTTAATTTGTAAATATATAAATCAACTGATTGAGACACTTAACGGAGCTGGAGACGGATGCTCACTTGATGGCATTCCCATGAGCAACAAAGTTATGCAGGTTATATTTTATAGTCTCTCAGTTAGGTTTGGCTTAAACAGTTAGATTGGTGAAAAATGATAGAGGCAGTAAGATAAGGTTTTTTTCTTTTCTTTAGGTGGAATATTAAAAAAATCAGTTAACAAACTCATTCACTGTGGCTTGAGATCCAAATCGGCCTCATATAAACTATGCTGGTGCAGGTTATGTTGAGCATGTATGAAATATGAGGCCAAAAAGATTATCTACAACTTTTACCTTTTACGAAAAAAAAACGAATTACTTAATTAATTTTATTTTAAATAAAGTTTAAAGGCGAAAAATGCAATTTCCTTAACATTTTCTTAACATTCAGTCTTTATTAATACATCTAGAAGTCTAAATCGTCATCTGTAGTGTACAAGCGTCTTGCGGGGAACTCCCAAATCCGGACTCCCCCGGACTCTGAACCGGCGGCGATACGACAAGAACTGTAAACCAATTTATAAAATATTTATTTTAATATCACGTTGTATCCTGCGTATAGCAGGATAGGCAGAGTTCCCTCTGCCTAAGCCTAGAGCTAAAAAACTCCGTTCCGCACTGACCGATCAAGTTGAAGCACTCAATGCCGCACTTTGTCTTATCAAAGCGAAAAAGTAAAAATTATTTATTATCCGGAGTGGGAGTCAAAGCCATAACTTGTCGCGTTTGCAGCATATTTAGCCACTGCGCCACGACTAGCCTACTTATCATATCTTTCATAAATTAAAATAAAAAATGTGGGAGAGGTTTCCAGTCAAAATAAAAAAAATCTAATAATTTATAGAGAAGGCCAAGATTCTATTGGCAAGACATTGCCCTCCACATTCCATCTATTTCATCATATGGACGAATAAATGAAGGTTAAATCCATCTATTCAGATATTGTCCGCTCGCTACGCCAAAAGGGGAAACATAATTAATTATTATTTACTTCACGTTGTACATACATATAGCAGTGAAGGCAGAGAGAACTTATTGTCAAGACACTCTTGTTTCCCATGCACTGCCCAATTTTCAAGAAATTGCGTGTTTATCGATGGCACTTAATACCGCACTGTCTTATTACCACAATAAGGAAATTAAAATAATTCATTCGCCTAAGTGGGAAATACTATGTGCTGGTGCGCATCGAAGATCTTATGAGTAATAATCTAGATTAAACGTTTACCCAAACATATTCACAGCTAAACATGTAACATCTCTACCACCACCACAATCAGTACCACTGATGCCAGCAACTGGCACCATCTTGCCACTGTTAACATTGTACACACGGAGAGACTCTTGCGCATTACAGAGACCCACTACTACAGTGGGCGGAGACAACCAGCTCATGGTGGATATAGAACAGTCTAGACACTGGATCTGGTGGAATGGAGGTATATTAAATATATGTAACACATGATTTTGCTTAGTGTTAAAAGATTCTAGAATCTATTTTTCATCGGTTTTTGTAGTGTGAATATTCTTTTGAGCAAAAATCAAAATTAGGCTACAAGTGTCGTGTAAGATCAAATTAAACATTAATAAGAGACGTCTCAAAATGCAACGATCTTGAATTTAAGATCTAGAATCATCAAACTCAAGAACAGTATTCAAAACTTTAAATATATCAATTATCAAGACAAAAACTATTTGATAGAAACCTTCAAAGGACTCGACTGGTTTACGTCATACACCCTCAACTCTGAATCCATGGAAATGGATACAAATATGCCTGGCCGTTGTTCACTGAAGGCAACATCCAGGATACACGTGGAGTGACCTTCCAGTGCTTCGAAGACTGGATCCACTCCCTGAACCTTGATGTTGCATAAAAACAGCTTCCCAGTCTTCGTCCCCACCACAAAAACTTCAGGAGTTTTCTCATCAGCAGAACGTAATGGATAATTCTTTATGAAATCAAAGCACGTGATATCTGGCGCAAGATTCTGGGAACTATTAATATTATAGCATACAATATTCTCGAAGACTTGGAGGTTGGAGTTCACTTGCCATGCGTTGAGGGTTCCGTCTTCACCAGCCGAGAACAGAACCTGTTTATAAAATAGTAATATTATTATAATATTACTACATTAAATTTTTATACGGTTGTAGCGCCGCTGATAAGAACTTTTCTTATTCCTTTTATCTATCTTGCTACTTAGGGACAATGCGAAGTGAGTGTCGGATTCTACCACCGTACTTTGCCTGAACAGATTATATAATAGTATATTTATACAAGGTGGAAGTGTCAGTGTTCCTTTTACGGGAACAGCATATAGGGTAAAATAAAGACATTTATCAAGATACCTCAACAGTTTAGACGTTAGGATTTTTTTTTCATTTCACGATGTGTATCCATGAACCTATATTTCGTGTGACGCAGTTGCGGATAGATACTAATAACGATACGCCTAGTACTAGAAAAATACTACTTAAGGTTAATCAATTTTGAACTTTGCCGCCAAAACCTGCGACTCGATTTCGGAATGAGGCGTATGCAGCGGTTTCCCTTTGATAGGTTTATGTGTGCGTGTATTGTTCCTTAGAAATGGCGTTTTATAGCACAACAATAATTTTATTATTTATTTTGTAACAATAACTTTTAATTTTTGGGAAAAAAAGAATTATTTTGTATTAGGCTTTTATAGAGTAATTAAATTTAAAGTGGTGCTGACACTTACACCCGGTATATTTAGTAAATTTTAGTTTTGATAATAATATTTTCAAAATAAATAGATTATATTTTGGAGGCCTGTCGTGGCGCAGGAACACAAGCGTAGAACTCTAAACGAGACTGGTTGTGGGTCCCATTCCCAATCCAGAAAACATAATATTTTATATTTCCATTTCCTCGCTTTCATACGTGGGTATTCTGGAGGTATTGCGTGTTGAGTTTCGCCACTCAACACGCAATGCTTGAAAAATTCTGCGAAAATTGGCATTAAAAGATTGTGGATGTGGTTCGCAGGTTACTTTTGTCCACTCTGCGTGGGATACAGCGTGAAGCTAAAAAGAATTATAGATATCAATATTATAATTATCAAATAAAAAAATACCTGATCAGCAGCACCGCGACGTTTTCCTTTACTATGTATCTGCATTGTCAAAAATGTGTTCACTAAGGAAGCGTCTGCCCATTTTAAGGCTGACACTCGCCTGGACCCGTGACACCCTGATGGAGAAGTCAGTTGGACCCCTTCATCCATATTGCCACCGGCCAAGTTACATAAAACGACCTCACCAGATGCAGTTCCATACGCCAATAAAGCAGCTACCGTTGGATGATACTTTAATACTGACACACAGTTCTTCTCCGTCACATCACAGGAATGAAGAAACTTTTCATCACTTCTCTTATACGTGAATATTTTTATCAAACCAGAATTCTGGCACCAGGTTTCATGCTGCATAGCCCCAATGGAAACAGCTATAGAGTTACCAGCGCTGCTCCATGTTACTCCCAAAATAGCAGTTCCATGATCACCAGAACCACTGGCATCCTTGATGTGAATCTCTTGTAATAGTTTCGCTGTGATTTCATCTTCTTCATCAGAATCTGATGAATACGTGATTAATTCTCGATCATTCTGATCGAGCTGTTCCATCACGGCTGGTACTACTCTTTTAAGGAAAGCATTCAGTTCAGCGGTTTGGTCTTTTGGTACAGAATTCAAATCCTCAGGGTAAGCCATACAGCCGACATCCTTAGACGTGTAAGTCTGTGTACAGTTGCCAAGCTCGCTGAATTCCGTAGTTTGAGCAGACGTGGTTGTGGACGGTCGCTTATGTTCAGAGACATTATCAAAACCAACAACTTCGCTGTCGTAACCACTAAAGCCAGACATTATGTATTTTCTTATATTTATACTAATTAAAGTTAGCCCTAAAGTATATTTGAACTATTAACGATTTTGTTTTACTTGTTTGTAAAATAGTTTCTATGGCAATAATTATTGGCGTTGCCAGTAAAAATGAACGGCGATGTTTGTGAGCTCAAACTTAATTCAGAATTTATCTTTTAATTTTACAAAAACGTCATTTTATAAAATTATACTGACGTGAGTTAGTATTTATTGTAAAAAATATTTTAATTAATATAATGCAAACAACATAAGTAAGATGTGACAGGCTTATAAGAATTTCGACGTATAATGCGACGCTCGAACATGACGTAAGTAGGTATGGTAACTTACTAATTTAAAATGTATTTTACAAAAAAACAGTTATCAATATTAATGCAATGCAATATTAATAGTGTTTGTTTCTTTTTTGTTACGCTTTTATATACAAACTTGTAAACTATTTTATTAAATTATAAAATTGATACATATATTTTTAAGAGCAGTTGCTTAAGCCAATTTGTTGCGAATTTAACAGCCCCGTGATCGTATGCTTTATTGTTTACGCTTAAGTAATTGTTTGTATACAGTAGAATATGTCGTGGAATGTTTTGCTCGACATGGGAGAGCCTGCCATGCCTGCGACTGCAACACCACGTTGCTCTAATTAAGTCTGTACACTGGGGACCATTTCTTCATTAGCATAGGAAGTGAATATTCAAATACGTTCCAAACGAAAAAAGGGTGATTCAAGATTGCATTTTAACCACCGCAGTTTCTAACCTATACTTATGTTTGTAGATATATGTATTCGATATTTTATGACATTGTTCCTCTGGCAGCATCCGTGGAAGCCATGCATGACCTGTTCCAAAAACGAGTCAGGGAAATGTCAGTTTCGCAGTGAATAGAGCGTAAACAAAGGTGATGATAGTGGATCGAGCCGGTATACTATGAAATACATGCAGGAATTATACATTCCTGGTATAGATATCGTTACTGGTATGTGGTATCAAATTCTATCTTCCTATATGAAGTAGAGACATGGACTACCTGAGCAAGAGAAAGATCAGTCAGATCAGTCTTTCTCTTGCTAAGCATTGATGCATTCGAGATGTTGCGCTGAAGAGGTATGATAAAATTATCCTGGAGTGGGAAACGCACCAATGTATTGACTCTGACGCAACTCCAAATAAAAACTCACTTGTCCACTCTATGCCAACGTGTTTTGACATATTTCGGAAACCCAATGCGCAGAAGCGACATCAGTCTGGAAAAATTGCTTGTAGTTGAAAATTCCGAATACTAAAAACCGCGCGGTCGTTCAACATCTTAATGGACCGGTCAAGTTGTGGAATTGTCATCATTAACGTATTATACGAAAACCGGTGGAAGCAGATCATCTGGTCCAGCTGCAATCCTGCTGACCACGATCTTTAGACATGAGAAACCGATTATAGAGAGCTGAAAGTCAAATACACGAATTTATATTTAAAAAAAAAAGATAATTTTGGGAGAAAATCTTATTTTCAGTTTCTTATATTTATCTTAGCCTCTTTATTTGTTTATTTATTTTAAATAATTATCGCAATCATTTAAGGCATCAAACCGTAATATCCGACATTCGTCACTCGACCACACATTGTGGATAGAATCCGACGTATATCCGACACAGAGACTAGTTTTTTCATTAAATAAAAATCCAATCTACTTATACATTCATTTATTTTTGCATAAATGTTTAAATTACACAACTTAAAAACTTAAAAAAACAACTCACTGGATTCACTTAAAAAAAACTACTAATATAATACGTTTTAATGGCCTCTTTCATAATTTAAAAGAAATGTAACAAATAAATTTTATAAGTAAAAAGAAAAAATGAATTTTATAAAAAAAAAAGTAAAACTTGTGCCTGTAAAATAACTTATAAATAAAAAATAAGCTGCCATTCTTGCAAAATATTAAAAAAATTGAAAATATAGCTTCGCATTTTTACATATTTTTAGATGATAATTTAATAGTTATATGTCATTATTTTCAAAAGGCATTTTAGGCACTACACAGTTCAGTTTTGCTTTAATATTTCAAATTTTAAAACATTTAAAGAAAATATAATGAAATTCATAAAATATTAACTTCTGCGGAATATATTTAATTAAATAAAAAATTGACTTTGTATTAATAATAATAATAAAAAAACATTACATATGTAAATAAAAAAATCATTATTAATAAAAAATATTGGCTTTTAGAATCGATTTTTCGAGCGCGATAAAATATTTAAAAAAATCATATATACTTTTTTAATTTGTCCCAAAACCGCAATATTTTAGCATAGAATATATAAATCTACTAAATACATCTCAAAAGTCAACGTAAATATATTTTTTAATTTTGACAACAGATAATAAATCTTTAGCTAGATATTTCTATAAAAATTTAAATAGACTTAAATACGACTTCTTTTAAACACACTTAAAAAAAAATATTTATTATTATTTTGTACATAGATATTATATTATATGCATTTTTATTTTTTAAAAATTCAACATCCAATACAGCAAAGATATAAAGTAATTAAATAGGTTTAAGCTGGTTTACACATTTTTTTTAAAATAGATGGTCTTATACTTGGCTGAGCAAAAATTTTTTTCACTTATAATTTTGTCTCTTTCACTGAAAAAAATATTTAAATTAAATAGGTTTTTTAATATATATTAATTAGAATAGGATAACATAACCTAAATTTCGTAATTATTATCGCAATTTTTTATCTCATAAATTCATACATATAATGTAATGTCTACGTTTCTATTTAATATCTAGTTAAGGCATGCGCTTATTCCATCCAATCGTCAGCGAAGTCAGCTATTTCCACCTGTAATAGTAAAAAAAAATATTAAATATGTAATATCCTCGAGTGGGATTCGAACCCACAACCTGTCGCGTTTACAGTCACACGATTGTGCCCCTGCGCCCCGTCCTCAAAAAAAATCTTATTAGATAAATAATCAGAATACAGTCACATTTTAGTTTTAGGGATTTCTTCTTAAATACGACAGTTAAGCGCTTGCACTCCCGCTCTCTGAGGCTGTACCTTAAATTCCTAGTAACAATATCTTAGACCTTTCTCTACACCAATACATCTAATTATCATGCCAAAACAACACCAATTATCTTAGCAACTGGGAACTGATCCAAAATGACACACCCCCTTATCGCACTTGGCTCGAGACCATCACCCCCAGGACGTTCCAGCACCGGATAAGAGACCTAGAGCCACTGAAGTGCCGCAGCGTGCCGGCCCACGAAAACAGTGAATCTTATCTTGATTTTTACATCTCGCTGTAAGCTCTGTACAAATACTGCTTAAGATCGGACCATCCGCGAAAAAACGCCGCACTCTTTCTCCTAATTCCTTACAGTATAAGTGTGTAATATTTATAATTTTGTCGTTACGCAATAATAATCAGAAAAGAATATTACCACTATAATGCTTTGGACGAGACGGATGCTCTACTACAATTTATATTAAATTATATTTACATTTGTTAAAAAATTTAATTTTAAATAATATAAATTATACTTCCATTTTTTCATATTCATGTAATTATTGTGACATATCAATTCAGTTAAATGTGGTAAAAAATTGTCAAATATGTAATTTATTACAATAAAAAATTACATAAATTTAAATAACTTTTTATTTTTTTCTTTACTTAAAGATACAGCATTTTATATAAAGCAATTAAAATATATTTTTTTTATTATAATACAAAACACTATAACTAAATTCGCATAAGTATATGCAATTAAAAAACAGAACCAACTGTGTAATTAGAAAAAGTATTGAAACTAGCAACAATTTCCAACATTATTACGGCTCTTGTTGTTGTTCTTCATTATTTTCCTATTAGAAATTTTAAAATGAAATGAAAAATTGATTTTCCGTCATTATGAACAAACCTAAGCACTGCATCAAGGGAATGTGAAACGAACACTAACAAATCATAGCAATGCGTAGTATTTTCCAACATGAATATAAAAAAATGCAAATATAATAATAGAAAATAAAAAATAATATTACGTACATGACTTTTAAGTGAGACACGCTGACATTTTCAAGACAGATTGAAAAAAAAAATAAAAATTTAAGTAGGTAGCCTGACGGCTCGAGGTTTGTCTGACGTTGATTATACTAATCTTGTCCGTCGAATCGCGGCCGATTCGAGATTGACGTCGGTATCAATCTCACTTCACCCTGCAAACCTCTAGTCTAAAATAATGGAGTGTTTCCTTGTTGAGATGATAC
>DVQM01000305.1:0-19427 GCA_018231645.1 Heliconius ricini | reverse complement strand
ATGATAATGCAACCACGTGTTTAATAAAAACAATTGTTCTAATGCATATTGTGTTAAAATAAAAATCATAAAAACAAGTTATAATTATTCTTGTGATACGATTTTTTTATTAAATTAAAAAATGAGCCCCGTACGGACAAAAGAGTGCGATTGTCCACTCGACAGGTTCCATTCCCACTTGAAGATATAAATGTTACATTTAATATTTCTTCGCTCGGGTATGTTGAGTTCCGTCACTCAACACGGAATGTCTCCAAATGTCTGCCAAATGCGCTTAAAACTAGGTTCCATCTGCCTACCCTGCTGTGTGCGAGATACAATATTAAGTTAAAAAAATGAACGCTGACCTAAGCACGCCATTAAGAGGCAGTTCGTTAGAGCATTAAAATCATTGAACTTGGACAAAGCACGTACATCCTTTTAATCGACGCAACGTCATGAATCTTAAACACTACCTTCCGAATCCCGTATGATTCAATACATGGGCAATACGTCCTCGGTTGCTGTTGCACAACCACCAACAGAGTAAAGGGTGCGTCACGATCCCCCGTTCAGAAACATATAACGTGACTTAGGAGTTGTGCTGTTCATCAGATCGTCAATTAATTATACTATATATTCTCCTTTTGGTCTAAGTAGTGCACTTGGCCAACTGCAATTGCAATATGTCACAAAATAGTGTCAAATATTATGTAAGTTTAATAATGTTATGAAACTTTCAGTGCAAATATTCATTTTTTATTGCTTATTTTAATAAACATTTATTTATTTTACGTATTTAAAAATCGAAAAATCTCGGAACTGACCCATATCAGCTTTCTTGCAACGATCATTTTTTTTTTTAGATATTTAACTCAAAAAGACAACTAAAATTATAGAGCATTATTAAGAAAATTGTTAAAAATTCAATAATATTATAAGAGCAACGGCGTGCAATCTCATATATAAGCCTTGGAGATTGTTGCAATACTCTCAGTACGACTCTAGTCGCTTTGCCGCTTGGAGCAGGCGCGTTCGACGTCGCCGGCCACACGGAGAGGGCGAGAGAGGCCTAAATAACAATTGTCAAAGAGACGAATGCAAGTCCGGCAGCCATGTGGACCAAGTGAATGCAGTGTTCAGTGACATAACAAGTGCATCTTTTACAAACGTTCGTGCTGATGATACAAAATCATGGATGTCAAAACTTCGGTAAGTAATATTGGATAACCCATACATAATACATATTTATTTAAAAATACATATACAAAGTTACTTAAACATTAAATTAAAAAAATGTTCAAGGCACTATTATTAATTATTCAGAATCCAATCCAAAGAGTTTTTAGATAATTTTTCATAAGTTATAAAAAAACTGAAAAATTTACAGATAAATAAAATTAATCATTAATTCATTAGTATAGTAGTAATCTTTTTTAGCCATTTATGTACTTAGGTTTAATTTATGAAATGTACAATTTTAATATGATAGCTACAGTTTTTACCCACGGATATCAGAAATGAAATCTACATTCATTTAACCGCTGTTGGCCAATTAGCCAGTGGACCGAGGATACATTCAAAACGGGATTATTATATTTCGTTTCTAAAGTTACAAGTATAACACGATTAAATATTATTTTATATTATATAGTATTATTATACTCTATTTGCTACAAGTATAAGCATTCAAAGTATTCACAATACTTGAATTTAAATATTACGGGTCTTTTTTTTGTACATTCTACAAGATTTTTTTCTGGTTACTTGTGCAGCAATTATTGGTTTTTTTTTTTTGTTAAAAATTATAAAATGAATTCTTTTATTTTATTAACAAATGAAGCAAAATGTAATAATTATAGAGTAATAATATATACATTCATATATACATATAGTACGTTAGTATCTTTAACAATAAAGGTCAGAGAAACAAAAACAATTGAAATAGGGAGGACAACCTAGCGCCGTGGGACAGAATCTGACTGTAAAGACGATGGTAGTAAATTCAATCGCCCCTCCGGACAATAAATCATTTTAGGTTCGACGTTTTGACAAAACAAAGTGCAGCGTCGTCAGCGTTGCACGATTTTCTCCAGGTGAAAAGCGGGACAAAAAATTATGAGGATACAATTTATTATTTTTCCATTTATGTGAGTTACAAAAAAAAAAATAATAGTGATAATTATCAATATAAAAAAATTTGATGGAAAAACGAGAATATATTTAAAAATATTGTTTTGGTTTACCTATAAGCCTAAGACAGTCAAGTCTTTAGAATTATTATACGTAACTTACGCTGAGCGTGAGCAAAAAGCAGAGAACAGAGTATCTTATCGTACAATTGGGTTTTATGTACCCTCCTATATAATGGATTCCGAGTGAAAATGAGAAAAAAGAATTGGAATACTATAACATGATTAATTTTACATATATCTATCTATATACAACATCAAAATAAGCTCAAATTCTTTTTGCATTCGATAACACATTAAAATAAACGTTACATTATCATCCATTGGTATGTATTAAAATAGAATACGGCTTTTGACCAAATTTGGACAGATCCGCATTCGTTTAGATCGTTTCGAGCGGTAATAAATATATTAGCCATTTTAACTAAAATATTGACAAATATAAAATGTTAACATAAATAAAGTAATTAAATTAAATAATGTGATTATTTTGATAACTAAAATTACAACAAAATAAATTTAAGCAACGAAAAGTTGGTTTTTGATTTAAGATAACAATATACAGTATAAGCTGTTTTAGAAGACAAATAAATTTAAAAGGCAACGTTTTCAAATTAGTTAAATTGCATCTCCTAAGAACAAACGAAAAGGGACTACCAAGGCGATTTGGACGGGTGACCTTCACATTTTTAAACACCCGGACTTAACCGAACATCATACCAGATCACTGGACAGTACATTTCACCTATATTATCGAAAACAAAGTTTCATCTGGTAAAGTTTTGTAGTTTTGTTTTTTTTTAAGTAGAAAAATCTTGACGAAGCAAAATAAAAATCCTGTTATCTACGTAAATTTCGAAATATCGTGTTAGCTCATTAAAATTCATGATCTATCGGTGTCAATAACATTGAATTTAATATTGTGGTGGTATTAGTTCAAGGTCGTACTTTATATTCGCAATATAGCTTTACTTATGTAGTAGATATATTGAGCGGTAACACTGGGATACCAGGAAATAAATCCCAATATAAAAATGTATTCTTTGAAAATTTTTAAATATATGAGTTTCAGATTTAGTCTTAATAATATATACATTTTAAAGTAATCATTGGAAATATTTGATAGTTTTCCAGTCAATAAAATAAGTAAATAGTTAATAATTCGGCTTGGTTTCGTTTGTCAGCAAAAGCAGCGTAGCTGGAGCAGCTGAGAGGTTATGAAATTCATGCAAATTTCCACAACACACTGAAGCCTGTCACAAGCTATAATTGTTCAGAAACATATACATGCATGTTTATGAACAATGCATGTGACAATGGCCCTATTGCGTATGACTTAGAGAGTTAGCAGTACTATTGGGTACTCCCATTCAGATATTGTGCAATTAAACGTTTATAATATTTGCTTCTGTAAGTGAGAGCAGTGTACGAGATAAGAAGGACAGGTACAAAAAAAATCGATCTTTGCGATACTTCAAGTGAAGTTAATTTTGACTTTAAAATGTCAACTAGATTATCTATCATACGTTATTTATAAAAGCTTTAACTAATTTGAATTTGATCTCCTCAAAGGTCAACTTATCTCCATTTAAGAGTAAAAATAACTGTGCTAAAACATTAAGCCATCTTTGATTAAAACATTAAGCCATGTTTGATTAACGAGGCAATTAATTAATCAAATCAAATATACAAATAGCAGTAGGCATAACAAAATTGTCATCTTTATTTTTACAGCCAAACATTATAAGAGTAAATTTAAAAGTTTATTTTTGATAAAAACAATAACAGAAACTATTGTTATACAAAATGTACTAAATATTTAAAAAACAGGGTGTCCTTAATTTCAATTCACAAGTTAGATGTCGGTTTAATGTTTATCAACTTGTTAACATGATAGCCAGGAAGTATCATATGGTATTAAAACTCTGAGACTCCCAAATCTTTACGCCGAGGTTACGTTTCTCTTCATCGGAAATACGTTGTATACATCGTACTATTTATTATTTTTTAACGTACAAAGAAGATTATACTTTTATATATGCGTAATAATAACATAGCAAAGAATTTCTCAACAATTATTGTATAACATAGAGCTTAAAAAACTGTCACGGTTCAACCTAAGATATAACGGAAAATTGAAGACGTCAGTCATTGAATGATGTCATGATAGTATCTACAGAGGAATCCGGATAAATATCCTATTTCATGGTCACTTTTTCTATTGTAACATCTCACTTAAACTTCGGCGATAAATAATAAGTAATGTAACGCAAAGTATGTGATTATTGTTTGAAAATAAACTGCTAAAGGATTTAAGAATATTTTTATATTTATAAATATTTTATGACCGAAACGATGAATATTTAAAATTTTGTTGTTTCGGTCAAGACCATCTAAATCTACGTAAACCTTGAAACGGAGGCGAATGGTAATTATTGATATCTATAAAATGTATGTACCATTGAATAACAAAAAAAAATTAAAACTAAGGTAGCTAAGGTAGACTTTAGTCGTTGTCAGGCCGTAGTCAGACAGCTTCCATAGCAATTTGCATTGACACGATTCCTGATAGCTTCATAAATACGGACAATTGAGTTCAAGGACGACGGTAATCATCATAGCTGTGTTTGTGACCAGCGTTAACAATGAGTTATGTTGCGTCCTCATGAAATCGTGTATTAAATATTATAATTGGACATACAAAACCACGTTGCATTTCTGTCAATCTTGCCTTAACGACGCATTTATTTGTGAGTATTTAGTAAGATTCGAGATAGGAAGATTAATAATGGTAATAATATAGGGCTAAATATGAAATGCAATATAGTAACAAAGATTAAAACAATATAACTAATAATATTTAAATGTTGAACTAAATCCGTCATACATTGTAACATTTGCATTAACGAAAGCATTCCAAGAAGAGACGTGAAAAAAACACGCTTTCTCTTCCAAAGGGGAACAGTCTAGATGCTCGTTAACTGATTATCATGGTAAGTGTAGCAGGTATTGTTCAAACGTATGTCTTATTTCTCAAGTCAATGCAAAAGTCAATAAGTAATTCTTTTAAATTGAAACACAAAAGTAGAGAAACCAATTATTTTTTATCGTGTGTATATAAATATAACGAAATAAAATGAAAGCATTACAATTTTATATCTTACTAACAATAAACCGTTATTGATGTATAGCGGGGCTCTATCAATTAGATTTGTTAAGATTACCGCCATTGCATAACTTGTGACTTAACGAGACGAACATGTTTCTCAACTGTGCAACTGTCATTACACTTTTAACTGGATCATCATCGTTAATTAACTATAAACATGGACACTTGCTGTAAGAAATATTCAAATTGCCTTTTAGTGGTGGTTAGAAACAACTCGTTTTCAATATTCTTTGAGATTTGTGAAAAAAATATTTCCAAACTAAATATTATAATTGGTTGTATTTATTTTTAATACAACAAGTGAGTTGTATTAATTCAACATATATAAATAAATATAAGACTATAACAACAGCTTTAACGACGTACGATATTAATAAAATGCATCTTTAATCACGTGCCAACTCACATGTAACTAATAAGATAAATTGAACTTGTACACATGGGTTCTGTCATACGTGCCTGTATCACGTGCGGATAGCAATTAAAGTTATTTGATATAGCACATCCTTTTAAGCCACGTGCTTTACATTATATGTTGGCACTATATATACCCATCAGGTAAATTATACTTATTTCACGTGATAAATCATCATACAACATGATTTAAAAATGTAAATATTTTAAATAGAATTAGTTTACTAACAATATATTAGAAATAGTTCTATAATATAGCCCCATAAAAAGCAAAAGTGATAGTGTACTTTTAGCGGCAGCATTTATGAATCTGCGGTACAGGCGTATCTAACCAGAAATAAAACCGGTTCTTTGCACTTAGTACAATATTTAGCAATATGTTATCAAAGGTATCTATTCGTTTCTATGCTTGTTGAGACTTGGAATAAGAATAAATAAATAATAAATAACAGTCGTTAATATTATTATTGTTATGACAAGAATTACAGAAAATATCATCAAATAAAAATAACAAAGAGGACCATGAAGCCGAAAGCAAAACTGAGATGTATTGCGCCAGAGGTCGACAAAATAAGACCGCAAATAAAGAGAACGCGAACCTTGAACAGCGTATCTGACAAAATCAATCGGACTCCGAACAAAACTTGACCTAAAAATGAAATTGATGAAACATACCTGCCTGCGAATAATACCGGGCTTAGCTAAGAGCACAAATTAAAGTACCTACGCATTACCGGCTTATTGCCGTAACGCGGTTACCACAGACTCATGTCAGCTACCTTGCCACGAGGTGACATGTCACAAGTGATAAAGATAAGTTGTAAGCACTAGTAAATGAATAAATACTTAATATGGTGTTCAATTTGCACAACAGTAGTGCGACTGCGAAAATAACGTGTTATGTAACATTTGTGTTGAGCCCAAAATTAACACTCAAGGAACATTGAAACACAAACTAATTTATGCAACACAAAAATTGAAATGGTAGCGTGACCATTCTAAATAAAAATGACAGTAAGCAATACGGATGAGATTTGCGACGATTTCCGCAAACATTCGACACACCTATACAATTAAGTTGCACAACAGCTACAGCGTCGCGTCTGCAACGTGAACTTTTGTATAAGCTTTTCTGGACGTACCTAGATGTATAACTAACGATGCCACGGTTTGCAACTCTTGCATGTTGATATTTCATAAGTGAAGTTTTTACTTTCTTAGGCAATTTAAAAATTCACGGCTTAAAGTAGTTTCAATATTCGAACATGCTTGACAATGAATTTTCTTAAATTTATAAAAGAAATATAATAATAAAAAATGTAAATTCATTACAGATTTCAAGACAAGAATGGCATATTCCGCGCCCGTCGTTAGCAAGCAATAATGGAAGCAACAACGACGCGCGCTCCCGTGGAGGCTCCGCCTCTAGTCAAGGCTCGTCGAGTAATCAAAGCACACACGTAAGATACTACTTAAGGCTCATTACATCGCCCACAAATAACTTGTACATCCGTATGAGACGATTAACGATGTATTTTTTTAATCTTTTATTCTTAAAGCCTATTTGAGCATAATTTGCCTTAGCATAATTTAGTCAGTCAGCTTTGTAATCCAAGATTAATAAACATCATACGATTTTGTAATTAAAGCTTAGCCCTTTTTAGTTCTCTGTCTCAAAAGCATTGAAATTATTTTAAAAAATAATCATCATATAACAAAAATAACACCTTGACGGTAAGATACCTGCGAACGTTGTACAGGATACAACTAACAACAAGAACAATGATCCGGATGTTTAATTTTGCCATTAAACTTACGTACGTAGCTTTAGAATTTAATTCGTTTCGTTGATGAATCTAACCGGATCTGAACAAAGATTATGTCACGAGTAGATAGATTGCAGGCAGTCAATGTACCTAAAGATTTTAAATATAGTTGGTAATTCCCACTTCATTAACGATACTTTACTTCTTAAAATCGTCAAAAGTTATTTTTCGTTTGGCAATACAGTATAGTTGGTAATTTGTACAAACCACAACCATATGAATCTCATGTCAATGTTTATTGTGCTTTTTACATCATAAGATTATTTATCAAGTTCTCAATTTCCAGAGTGCATCTTCAGGATCGCTGTTGTTAAGCGCAGCGCATTTGGCTAGAATGAACGGCAGAAATTCCCTGCCAGAAGAGTGCGAGTGCTATCAAACTCAATCACGGTGTGTGGCCATCGAAGGAAAACCAACACCGGCCAATGCTATAGTATCGATACCTGAAGAATTACAAGAAAAAACGGACACATTTTGGTCCGATGTCAAACGAGGTTCTAACGCGGGGCCTGACGCGGGTTCCGTGGCCAGCTCAACCCATTTCACTGTCGTAAATGGCTTTACGAAGCATCGCCCCAGTAAAGAGCCAAAATCATGTTGTTGCGACCATTCACACCAAATTACGGTGCTAGTTATTTCGATGACCATTTTGTTCTCAGCCTGCATACTGGCCGCTATATGCTTCGTTGAAAGTTTGTATCATATATTCCATTTTTTATTTAATTTTCTATGAATAATTGATAGTATGCATACTTTTTTGATTTTTTGCATTAATGACAAAATTATTATTCAACGTTGAATAAGTATTATATTTATTCACAATTATTTTTTTGTTCATTGTGAATTGTTTTTTTTTAATTTAAATCGTAAATTCAATGTATACCTGACCACAATTACCCTGCTTTGTGTAATGAATGTTTTTAGTTCATGTTAGTTAACAAAATATGACTAATAAAAATTAATTTTACAGTGCGGATGCGTAGGGAGACTGGTATGTACAAGTACTCCTAAGAAAATCGACAAAAAAAGAGATCAAGGAATTGGACATCACAAAATGTTTGAAAAAAGGAAAATTACATCAGAAAAGAACCATGAAAAATAATTACAAGAACAAAGTCAAAGTAAAAGAAAATAAATTAAGCATTAAGATTTTCTAGAAAGGTTTGTGTTATTGATCTTCAATATAAAGCCTTATCCGAAGACTTTAGCAGGTTAATCAGTATAGGAGTTATTTAGCCAATTATATTTATTAATATAAGTTAGAAATTATGAAATTATGTGAATTAATTGTGGCATTCCTAATGAAAAGACAAAAATATCAGTTTTTTTGTTATAGTTTAATTTGTTAAATAATATAAAATAAACTATGACATTGCAGATACTCGAAGATCTGCTAACTGTTTAGTGCAATAATTGTTTTTCATATCAATTTAGTATAATTTTAGCCAGGAGTAGCATTAGTTATACCATATTTATTGTTAGTACTTAAAAATAAAAACATATTGTTTTGTTTAAATGTTAGTGTAATATGAGAAAATATATAGAGAAGCTTTCTAACATAGCAATTTATTCTACATTTATATATATTCAATAGAAAATTGGTGGATATATATGTATGTTAAATAATTAAGACTATTTAATGATACATAAATCAAATTATAATGTTTATACCATTATAACAAATAATTTTGTTCTGTACATACAATATGGCATAATTTTGAAAAACTGTGATAATTAAATGATTTTAAATATGCTTGTTTCTTTATTTACTGAAATGTTTTTAAAAAACGTATAAAAAATTCTACGAAGCACGATTTTAAGCCTGCGAATCTTGAAAACCAAGTCCAATTGCTCGTACCACTAAGCCATATATTCTCATAAAGCTATGTCGAAATTTCTAATATAAACTTGTTATAAATTATTATTATTAATATTGTTAGCATCCCTGTAGGAAATCTTTACAATTTCCACTAACTACATATAAATGTTTAGAATTACAACAAGAAACATTTGTGGTGGTAGGATGAAGTCAACCCTGTATAAATCTAGAGTGCTTAATAATAAAAAAAAAATGATTTGTCAAATGGACTATAGTTTTTGAGATATTATAAGCTATTTTATTGAAAAAAAGAACTAAATTAAAATAGCAACATAATTTAAAAATATATTAAGATCCTTTATAAGCACGAGAACCAAAAGCAAATATTGTTGCTGTTCATGAAATAGTTAAAAAAGTATTTAAAAAATTCTGATCCTTTTCTATTAATAAAAGTGTTATATAATATAAAAAAAAATGTTTGAGATATACATAGATTTTTATAATCAAATTCATATCTTTCAAATCAGAGGATAGTATGAATATTTTCATTGATTTCTTGTGTTTTGTTTATCTTAAAAACCAGAGCCAAACGAAAAAGCAAATGAATGAGTAGATCTAATACAAGTGTTTACAAAAACCATCAACAAAATTAATGATGCAAATATTGTTATTATTTAGCAAGGGAGAATGCTACTTATTAAATATTTTTAATTGTTAATCCACACTAGAGGAAACAAGAATATATTTTAGTAAATGTTTAATAAATATGCACAGTTTAGACTAAGCAAAAGTAAATAATATTTTTAAAGATTTTATTACTTATAAAAATAAAAATCATTAACAAGAAGAAAATTTTATTTGTTTGTCACGTTCAGATTATATTTATAAAATGTGCACAGTAAGTATTCATATTTCAGTTTGTACTCTTTAATTAATATACAAAGACCTAAGAAACTGTTGAATTTGGTAAAGTAGGTGTGGTAAAAGTTTTTAGAGGGACAAAATATCATCAAGGAATTGCTAATTGTAATTCCAAATGATAATTACTTAGGAATAAAACAAAATAATGACATGACTCAAATTCCTTAAAAATAACCATAACTGAAATTAAAATGGTATCATTTTATGTCCATATTTATAAATTAAACCAATATGGCTTTCTTCAATTTATTATTAATATATATATAATAAGCTAGAGATTTTAAAAATGAAATAATTTTTTCGTCAAATTAACTTTATCAGGTTATCAGCTTGACATACTAATTTAAACTTTAATAGTCTCTCTTAGTTTTGCTAATTTGGCTACTAAGACAGAGATATGATGTCTGAATTTAGTGTCAAAACTCCATGATCCATCTTCCACCATATTCCACAACCAAAGTCATTTATTCCTAATCATTTGAGGTCCTTGTGGAAGGAGACAACATACAATTGTATATGCAATTAGTATGGATTGGATCCCCACTCAGGCCAATTAAATATTTTCATTTTCTGATCATATAGTGCTAAGTTCAAGTTAACTTCTACCACTTAATATGTGTGTATACTACAACTACTGACATACAGACATTTTAAGTTCCCTCTGTTTATTCTGCAACATAAAAGAAAAATGCTAAAATACATTCGGTTTTCACTTACCTCAACTTCTTCCAAAGTTTGAGTCCACCTATAATTTTCAAAATCGCAACCATTACCAGAATTTGGTTTTAATTTTCCTTTTTCTTTGGGATCATCTTCCTCTTCCATTTCCACATCATTGTTTGAATCACCACTAGCCTCTTCTTTATCTAAAAAAATAAATTAAATATATGGGCTATATACTTTATAGAAAACATATGAAAATTTTGACATTGTTGGATTTAAATCTGCTCCTCTCATTGGGCTACATCGAAATTTTTATATGTTTGTTACAACATAATTAACTTGTACAGGTTTAAATCCTAGTGGGATTTGAACCTGTACAAGTTAAGGCATACAATTTTTTGTTTTCTAAAAAGTATTTTTTTTCTTTCCTAAGTGACAAATATATTTTTTTAATCGAAAAAAGTACTGTTTAAGGTTTTTTCCATATAGCAGAAAGGGCAGAGTGAGAGGGCCACAGATTTCAAAATATGATTTATTCAAAATGACTTTTGCAATCAATTAGGGATAATTGAATGACCCTAAAGCTACCACTGTAGTGAAGGCAGTTTGGCTTCAATGGGCCAAATAAATACACAACTAATAATGATAACACAATTGTGGCATTCCATGCAAAGAGGATGGATAAAAATGTTAAAGTCGCCAATATTATTTGCATAATATGAAAATGGGCAATAACTAGTCTTTTGTCTCCGGTTTTAAGATTAGTCTGAACAAACACACTGACAAACAGACAAAAAGTTTAAAAGCCACCAATAATATTTCTTGTATATATTCCATGTACACACACTGATTGAGCATTATAAATTAGCTAAACCTATATGAGTTAGTACATACACAAATTATTTTTATAATATTGCCATTGGTTCAATAGTTATGAGTGACAGGCGGACATGTGTAACACCAACACTATTCGAAATCTCATTACCTGATTAAAAACTTAAGAAATACATAAATAAAGCAAAAGAATTAGTAATGTGAAGGTACTACAATATTAGTACAAGTTTTTATGATAAAAGGAGGAGAATAGAGATTGTAGTGAAATCCACACAAGCTGTTTCAGGCAGCAACTAGTGTACACAACATTATTTTAAAACGCTTCGATAATTTATTATACAAATACAAGAAAGACTTTATTTTGTAAATATATAAATTAATCTAGTAAATCATCTACTGTTTATATAAAATGATATGTTTTTACCTTTTTGTTTATCTTTTTCTATATCTTGTTGCAATTTGACAGCCTCCTCGTCAGTAAGTTCTTTAACAGTAGCAGGCTCAAAATCTTTGGCTAGACGTTCTTGTTCCTTTTTCTGTTGAATTTCTTTTAACCTTCTGTCTGCTTCTTCTTTTTCCTTTTTAATTTTATCAGCTTCTTCTCGTGCTTTTTTAGCATGTGCATAAAATGTGTCCTTAATAACCTGAAAATGTTATTAACTTACTAAGTACACATTTCCTAAATAAAGTCAAAATAAAATTTTCTGTGGAAAAAAAGAATAATAACAATACGTACCTTTTCCCACTCTCCTTCATTCCCTCCCGTAAAAAAATCAGTTTTTCTAGCTAAGAAGCTAACAATTGTGGCCAGTAACTGAAATACGAACAAAAATATGTTTCAATTATAAAAGTTAAAGTAGGATTTTTACTTAAAACACAAAAGAACATAAATTTAAATTTGCATATGTATTCTAGAAGATTCTTAGTAAATAAAGACCATAGGAATTAGCTTACATCTTTAACACCACCTTCATGTTGTTGTGCCATTGCTAGAAGCATGGAATCGAACCTTTCAGGATCGTTACTCATTTTCACAGTAATTTACCGCACTATATCTAAATAACACGTTTATTACTAAGTAACAAATGATAGTTCACTCAAAGCGCGCACGTTTCCTTGGATGAATATACAACACCAACAAAGCAATTTAACAGGATCAACCGGGTCCGGCGACAACACACAATAGTATTGCCATTCTCATATTAAAAATACACCCAAAAGACATCAATAATAATCATGAACACTTAATTTAATAGAACATTTAGATACTGAATAAATATAATACATTATATTCACTAAAACACATGTTCAAAGTACTGATCTAAATTTAATGAATAGTACAAATATTCAAAAAAATATATTTTTTTTAATATTTCAGACACAAAAAGTAAAAGTTTGTAGGTAACAAATGACAAAAATTATTAAAGAATTAATGTACATTAAAATATTGCATGTATGGTTCAATTTATTATTTTTATTTGCTGTAATAATTATATATAATAATAATAAGTTGTTTATAACAAAATTATTTAGTTTCCATTAAGTATATTCGACAAATTTTAATTAAAAAGAATAAAATTGTTATTTAATAATAAAAAAGGTCAATTTGACATAGTCAACATGAGACAAGAAAATTTATTGTATGACTTAAACTCATACAATAAATTCTGTTACATTTAGTAAAATTTCTGCAGACAAATAGGGTAAGTTAATTTAGTAGCAATAAGGTAGAATATAAAGTGATGTGCTTACACAAATTGTTACCGATTCGAACTTTCTAGATGATTACAAAATTAAAATATTAATGATTTACTTAAGATTGAGAAATAAAATGAAATAATATAAGACTTAGAGGAATATATATAATTATACTTAATATATTTTTTACAAAACATTTATATATATTGACGGTAGTTATTGTCTATGTTTAAAAAATATTTCAAGAAATTATCCGATTCATTGCAAAAGTGCATGCTTGCCCAGTGCATTAAAAATATTTATATTGTCTATAGCTAAAAAAGTGAAAGAAGACTGTGTCATTGGAGGTCATGCACTTTATTTTTATTCGTACGAAATTGTCTTATTAAACAAATGTATTAGATAAATAGTTGTGAAAATAGATTTAAAAAACCATCTATATTATGTGTAGTTATGTGTGAACTGGTACGTGAAATGAAAAGTATACGTTAATATATTGGTGTTATAAAATAAAAGTAACGAATGTAAATCTGTTTTTCAGATTTATCTAGCAAAAACATAGTAATGGCAGACCAGTTTTGTTTACGATGGAATAACTTCCAAACAAATATTGTGAGTGCATTGGATTCCCTGAAATGCTCTGAAGATTTAGTTGACGTTACGTTAACTTGTGAAGGCAGAAATATCAAGGCCCATAAAGTAATACTGTCAGCTTGCAGCCCGTACTTTAGGAATGTGTTCAAGGTGAATGACTTGGGGCAGTATAACCTTCACGTTTATAGTGACAACAGTAATAACTGGAAGATTTTACC
Organism: Heliconius ricini; assembly: GCA_018231645.1. Lineage (NCBI taxonomy): Eukaryota > Metazoa > Arthropoda > Insecta > Lepidoptera > Nymphalidae > Heliconius > Heliconius ricini. The sequence goes on along the minus strand of DVQM01000305.1, from coordinate 5,100 downwards.
AAATTTTGGTTGTAACTGTTATTTGAATACAATGTTTACATATATTTTTTTATTTCAGGAAAACCCATGTCAACACCCAGTCATAATATTAAAAGATGTATCAGCAGATGATATTCTAAGTTTGTTGTCTTATATGTATCAGGGAGAAGTTTTTATTGAGGAAAGTAAATTGTCATCATTTTTACACACTGCAGCTTTGCTGCAAGTTAAGGGCTTAACAGGAGTAACACAACAGGTGAGATAGTAAGGAGTCAAATAAGAGTATTATTCAATTTTGCCTTTATTGTTACTTATTACTCTAATTTTGTACCATTATTTTAAATTTGCTTCACCATTCTATAATAATATAATATTATATTTTTTAGAGTGAAAATTTTTTTTCAACCAGTGCTACAAATAAATTGTATACTCAGCTAACAATATCTTCCAAGCCACAGTTCAGTGTTACTCACAAAGAAACTAAAATGCCAGCCTTGAAGAAAAGAAGAAGCAGTACTTCAGATAAACCTAACGATATGCCTTTTGGAGATTCTCAAAAGAAAACAAAAATTGTAGAGACCAGTGAGATACATTCAAAAAATAATGGACCCCAAATCAAAGATAACTCATTGTTGGTAGAAAACCATATTGAGAAGAAGATTGAATCTAAAACTGAGCAATTGGTTACAGCTAATGGAAAGAATGTAAGCAAAGTTTGTATAATACTGTTCATTAATTAAAAATATTTTCAAGGCTTCTCAGTGTTGTTAAAGACACACTGACTAGTTTGTCTTTTAATAACCTATATAGGTGCATTAAGCTTATTTAGTCGAGGTCAAAGTGGCACTGCCACACAGCATCTGACTGTAAATTTGACAGTTGTTGGTTTAATTCCTATTCATAGAATTTTTTAAATTATGCTTAGTTATATATTGAATATTGTGCATGGGAAGAACAGAGTGACTTAACACTATTTTCTCCCCTATGTATAAGATACAATGAAGCAAAAAAAAAGAAAGTTTACTTAACATATAATCTTACTGCAGGTCAATGTGCAAGATGACATTCCAATTACAATTAAAACAGAATGGGAAGGAAATGTTTCTCCAGTGACCAATCAAATACTTAATTCAGAAAATGATGACAGTCTTCCAGATTATGAAAATAGTATGCTTGCCAGGTCTTTAATCTCAGGTAAAGTTATCAATGAATAATTTAAAATGTAAATATTAAATTATAGGTACCCTAAAGAACATTCCGATGGCCTTCATTGTGCAGAGGCATAATAATTTATCACAACACTGGGAATCGAACCAACAACTGTTACAGTAAATCCAACAGTTAGTTTGATCCCACTCTTGTGATAAATTATTTTAATAGTTCCATTTCATTGCTTTAGTAATAAGACAAAGTGTGGTTTAAAATCTGCCACTGAACTTACAATGCCCAAAACAAATGGTCAGAAAGTGGAGAATAGAATGTCCTCCACTGCATAAGCAGAGTACAGCATGAAACTTAAAAAAAACCAAAGATATAGATATATTATCCTTTGTGGATGCCATGCAAACATGATGATTGTGGGTTTGATTCCCAGCTTCTCACTTGAGAAAATCAATCTTTAATTTTTTTATTTCTTCATTCTGGTAATGAGGCAAAGCATAGCAAAATAGAAATGTCTTAATGGGAACAAAGTGTCCTAACGCTAGGTTTTCACATGAGAGTAAGATGTTTTGTGCAACACACAACATGAAGCTAAAAAAAACGAATATAAATGTATTATAAAAAATTATCTAATTTACTTTTTATAATTCAAAGCTTAGTAATAAGTGAATAAGTATATAGATTACACCAGTCGTGGCACAGTGGCACAAAGTGTGACTGTAAAACCGACTCGTTGTGGGTTCGATCCCCACTCAAAGAGTTGAAATATTAACTTAAATTTATATTTCCATTTCTTTGTTCTGGTGTCGAGGCTTAGCGCGGCATTGAGTTTTGCCGCTTAACACGCAATGCCTCCAGAATTCGGAAGAAAGAAAGTGGGGAACGGAGTGTCTTAACACGGGATACAGCGTGAAGGTTAACCAACCTAGGGGATGGGGCACCACCCCCACCCATGGGACATCCCATGTAAGAACTTACGTAGACTAGGTTATAAAACTATTTCTTATATAATTTTTTATTTTGTAGGAATTAATCCTTCAAAGAGTGATGTATCTGCCAATACAGTGAAAAAAGTGTCAAACATACCAGATATACAAACAGTTCACCGTCATAAGGAATCTAGCACAGATTCAACTAATTTACCAACTTTGGTTAAAAGCCCAATTAAAACAAATGAAGATTCACTAGTAAAATCAGAAAAACCCTCTCCAAAATCTGAAGTGGAATACGAGCCCGAAATTTTACTATCGGAGCAACAAGATGGTGGCGACTCGGATTACGGTCAAGACCAATCGCAAGCTCTATTGTTGTTAGCGGGAATGTCAACAGTTCCAGTGCTTGCTGGAACATCTCAAAGTGTTGGTCATCAATCGAACCATGCCGCCATTTGTGGGGATTGCCCGCACTGTGGCATGAAATATTCCAACCAATCAGCTTTAAAGTACCATGTGAGGTTAATGCACTCAGATCTGACTAACAGACTTTGTTGCTACCTCTGTCCAAGGTCGTTTACCATGAGGGAAACGTTTAAAGAGCACATGTGGACTAGCCACGGTCAGCGCAATTAGTAAGTGCCTTACATTTACATTTTGTGCCTTAATTTTATATTAAATTTTATAGCAATAGTAAAAGAAAACTAAAAAAAAATATTGTCAAATATATTTGATAGTGGGACCGTCGTGGCGCAGAACTACGTTTCATTGTTAACGTGACGATTGTTGATTCGACTCCTGCTTGGGGAATTGAATTATTGTTTTTTTCCTTGCTTTGCTCACAAGTCAAAACGCTGCGTTGAGTCCTAACACTCAACACGTAATATCTCGAAAGGGCGTTGGGCAAAGCATGGGAAATGGAGTGCCGCTTTCTAGGTTCCCTCTGCCTATCCTACTGTAAAGCTAAAAAAATATTTAATACAGTACATATTATACTAACAGAAACTATAACTACTAACAGTTTTATGTTGCAAGATCTCTCCAAATAGATGTTATGTGTGATAAAAAATGGGAAATATGGAGCTAATATAAAGAAACGAAATGGTGCTCCTGATCTTAACTTAATGTAGAACAAAAATAATGAGAAGTTTTAGTCTACTATATTAGTAGAAACAAAAAATATAATTTATAAGGAATTATACATTTTATAGAATTTTGATAAGAATTGTTAAATGTGAGGTAATGTTGCCAGAATCCATCAGTTTCCATACAGTATTTCATTTTCATTCTGTCTTAATATTTTTTCGAAATGATAAAACTGATCATTACCTAATAAAAAACCTGACAACATTGCCCAACCTATTTATTCGAATATTATGAAAATAAAATTCATTTTACTTATATACATAAAAAGTAGGCTATAAACTACAAATATTCCTTTATTAAATTTTATTGTTATTTAAGATCTTCCAAACAAAAATTTATTTATGTACAGCATTTCAATAAAATAGTTCATAATTTTTGAGATTCTACAAGTACAAGAAATAAATCTCAGTATTAAGAATCACAGATTATTTATAAAATATTTAGAAGAGTGGTCAAAATATAAAAAAAAAATATAATATATTTTTATAATACGAACAGTATTTTAAAATCGATTTAGTGATGATATTTTATATTATGATATTACAATTTTGGCAAATTGTGCCAAAATTTTAGTTAAGTGCTTACTTATGACTAGTTTATAGTTACCATGTTTTATTATATAGGTTTGCCGTTTGAAATTTATAAGTAAGAGGAAGACAGATTTGCTGCCATGCTTGTTTTTGTATATTCTCTATTTGTCATTATAAGAACTGCTTAAACATTTGATTTATAAAATATGTCGAGGACAAAAATAAACAAATCAATAGTTGTTTTGATTTCAAGTAAAGACAAATTTAGGCCTATTTGGAAATTGATTAAATTTAAGTAATTTCGCATGTCATTGTCGATTTAATAATTTAAAAAAGAACATATTTTACTAATTTCGTTAGATCTGTTGTCATTCTCGGCGCCTATTAAAATTATGTTTTTTATTAATTCGACTCTTAAGAAGCTCTTTCATATATATATTAAAATTAAAATGTGAATGACACTTTTTGTTTATTCTTTATTGTTACCAGTTATAGTATATTTTATGATTTTTTTAATGATACAAAACTATTTTGATTTAGTCGAGTTGTCAAAATATTGACAAATATATGTATAATTTTTATACATTTTATAATCTATGACACATGTTAATGTGTACAAGCCATTAGTGAAATGAAAATATAAATTATTAAAAATTATTAGACTAAGCTAAAGTGAAATATAATATATATTTAGTAGGTAATTTTATATTTACGTTAGAATATATTGTTGAATGTTTTATTCGGAAATTTTACAAGGTTTATTACATTTTAAATTATGTTACAAATAAAAGATGCTTTTTAAATGAAATTTGTTTTAATTATTTCTTTAAGAGGTTTTATTAAAAGAAGTTTAAAATGATATTAAAAAAAATATCATTACTGTAAAATGAAGTCAAAAGAAACATTTATAGACTAAGTTAAATTTTCATAACGCTTTCTACTTCAAATACAAGTATAGTATGTAGTTTATAGTAATGGACTAGGTAGAAGGAGGAATTTTATACAAAAAATATTACATTATATAAAAAATCCTCAATTTTGCTCAATAGTAGGCACTATTGGGCAATGTTGAGGAAAATAATCACGAGCGCAGACTCAACAGTTGAACTGTATTTGCCAATTTACTTCAAGAATTTGATTTTTCCGTAAACAACAGTCCTTAAATATCTACCGAACAACTCAAAATCAGCTAACAGACCTACATGAGGGTGAAATGAATAGGTATTGAGGTCCTCTATCCATAGGCCATCGTTCATCCGTCGATCGCGTTATTTATTATACTTCACAGTTTATAAGAGTTTGAGGCCAGTCGTGGCGCAGTGGCACAAAGTGTGACTGTAAAACCGATTGGT
>DVQM01000304.1:0-19448 GCA_018231645.1 Heliconius ricini | reverse complement strand
TATATATATATATATATATATATATATAACACCACAACAAACGTTTACAAACAAATAATCCGATTTGTTAATACAATACTAGAAAATTAATACTAATACGTATAATACTAGAAAAAAAAAACATTCTTTTTTAATGCCTTTTCGTTGCTGACTTGAATAAATTCGAAATAAATTCAATGTTGGTTATAAAATAAGAATCCGTTTCCACAGTAAAATATTATGACAGAGTATGATAAAAACAAATGTATACCTTAAACTTTAATATACAGTTGTTTAATTCATTACCAACATAATTCCATTACACGGCTTCGGATAAATAGGAGCGTCGCTGTGTAGTTTTATTTTTGGAATCCGTACGTATTCATAGTTCGTAGCTTTATTGTCCTATCTCTAGTTACTAGGTATCGAATTTGACATTAGCTAGACTAAAACTGAAGTTTGTTTAGTTTGATGTATTCGACGTTACGCTAAAGGTCAGTATTCAGGTTCTATCCGACATAGTATTATTATTTCTATGCCGCTACAGTTACTTGGTCCGTACCATTTTTTATACTATTTTCTCAATCTCTATATCACATTTTCTTATAAGATATATTAATTAAAGTATTATTATATTCACAATAAATATCTATCAGGTGATATAATGTGTACGACTGTACGAATGTAAGAAAATGAAAATTTCTCTTATAAGATAATACATTTTTGCATATAGTATTAAAATAAAGATGCAGTAAGACCGTCGCGGCACGTTGGCACTGTAACTGTGGTGGGTCAATTATTTTTATTTCCTCGTTCTGGTAACGATTAAGCGCGCTGTTGAGTTCCGCCACTCAACACGTAAAGTCTCCAGAGCTCGGCGGAAATTCAGGAGCGGAAGTGGGAAATTAATGGGAACAGAGTGTCTTAGCACTAGGTTCTCTCTGTTTACCGGATGTGCAGGATACAACTGATATGTAAAGCTGACAAAAATAAAAAAATCATACATGAATACAATTCTTTCTAAAGGGAGGTCGAATCTCATAGTCGATAAAACTGAAAAATGACTAGCAATTCCAACTGTTTACGGTAAAGAATGAACTCGATTCCTCCAGCCAAAGTATCTTTTATTTTCCGACTTAAAAAATTGTTTTACATTTCATTTTGTTGCTGTTGTGTTACGTATTCTTTTATTTATTATGAGCTTTTATAACGGAATAATATGATTGTAAAATGTGATGGTTGTGTGTTCGATTCCCAGTCGCGGAAGGATTTTATTTATAACAATAGCAAAGTAAAACGAAACGAAAACGAAAAATATCTTATTCCTCATTTTCAGTAATGTATGTGAAATTACAGCGTTTTACGCCACGTACGTTCGGCATCGTGTATGTCTATTTTTCATTTGACAGTTCTAGGAAGTCAAGAACCAATTTTAAATTCTATCACTCAATATAATTGGCCCTAATTTGCTTTGAAAGGAATTTTACTGATTACTTTATTAATTAAGTTTTCACATTATTAGACCTGTGTGTAATCATTTATTTTAAAAGGAATCGAATCAACCATCATTACGATTACAGACAGACATTGTGCCATAGACGATCTAGTTATGAATAAAAAAAAAGATTTTCTACAACCTAAGTAACACTTATTCTTAATTCATTGATAGTCCTATGGAGGTTTTGTAAAAGTATCACAAGCCATAGATATAGGCAAGTTCTAAGTCAAGCGAGACCCTTCTATAAAGGGCCCTTATATCACCTACAAAGGGGAATCTCGTCGTCGAGATTATGTTTGCGAAAGCAGGCGCGATACGAAAGAAACTTTGAAATTTTAAAAATCTAGGCTAGTGTCCTTATTTTTTTTCTGTGAAAAGTTATGATGATAACAAATTCGTTAAAAAGCCGTTACGATAAACCAACGTAGGCACGCAATGTTTATAAAATTGGGTGGGCGATGGAGAACGGAGTACTTTAATGTTCTTAGCGTTAGGTTCGCTCTGCATACCCTGCTTTACAAATCAATAAAAGGTAAATATATTTTTTTCAAAATATAAGTCAGCCAATTTACTCGTATTTTGACATATAGATGTTAACATATCGGATGATAACTATAGTATAGGTAAATTTTGAATAAGAAGTGGAAAGCAAACCAGAGGGAAAAACGTTGTTTCAAGCAGTAAAAAATATGAGTTAAAGAAAAATCCCCAGGCTATTTGAATAGTGGACTCACAATTTTCTATACTTCCTTATAGAATATTTTCATCTGCACCATTATAACAATAGATTATTAAAATTATCTACTCTGTGGTTCCTTTTAAAATTAGGCGTGATGGATAAAAAATTCTAACATTATAGATGCCAGTTGTGGTGCAGGGGCACAAGCGTATATCGAATCCACAGATTCGATTTCTACTCGAGGAAATAAAAAACTCGAGGAAATAAAAAAAGTTTGAGAATCACTAGTGTAGACTATAAAATTTATTTAATTATTTTATTCGCTTCTCGGTACACTCTGTATATAGCAGGGTGTACAATGGGAGAAACTTACGTTATCACACGTCATTCCCCACTTTTCGCCCAATGTTCTATTCATTACATATTAAGTGGTGGTAACTTAACACCGCACTTTATTTACTACTAAAGCCCAGAACCCACAGCCGCCGCGCTTGTAGTCAAACACTGCTTTTGCACCACTACGACCCAATATATTTTTATAGTGAAACAAATAAACCGTTTAACCGTTATTTATATGATAACCGTTATCAGCACAGTAACTAAAGTTTAATGGGAGTTTTGGCATAAATGCGAGTGTTTTTACGTTTATTATTATATTATACAGAAAATTGTTATTTAAACTATATATATGTAAAATTAAACCTACACATGGGTCGCAGGACTACCCTGAACTCCTTATCCTGCAACGTGGCGGGCACCCGAAAAGTGAATCTATGCAATTTTTAGGAGGATAAAGCAATTTTTAGGAGATGTGGAATAATTTCGGTAAGAATACTTCTTTTTAACATATCAAAATGTAAAAATATAAGTATTCTTACGGAGATACTTACAAGGGAAATACGTTATAACGTGACTAAGAAATTGATGCAGCTTGATTACAGCTTATAGTATTTATTAGTTGGGCGGCTTGCAAGAAGCGCGAAGGCTTCGCGTCTGTAGTGGGTAAGTTCTATAGTTGTATACTGGGTATACTCATATATAAAAAATATAACTCTTATGTATAGTCAAAATATATACATATATATAAGAAATTGACCATCACCACACAAACACTAAGCCTAACTAAAGATATACTTGTATCTTTATAAAGACCAAAAAGCTCTAAATCACTTGAGGTCACTGCAACAAAGCTTATTGCAGTTATATTTAAGCTAAACATTGTCTTCGGGCAAACTTAAAAGCTCAGTACAAATGCTGCCATTATTCACAAGTAATCTTTGCAGATGGCGCCGCCATGCGTCACTGCTGTGCAGAGATGCAGTACGTTGGTTTAAACGTTAAATTTATTGAAAAATATATGTGTAACTTGAGGGTTGTCGCGGCGCAAAGGCGCAAGCATGCGATTGTAAGAGCGAGAGGTTGTGGGTTCGATGTCCACTCAGGCAAATGAAGTATTCATTATTTTCATTTCCTCGCTCTAGTAAAAAAGTAAACCGCGACGTTGAATGTCTGTACTTAGCACGAATCGATCGGAATTTGGAGAATGTAAATATTTTAATGAAGTGTCTTAGGGTTTCCAGGTCAACCTATCCTGCTATATACAGGATACATTATGAAGCTGAAGAAAAAATGTTCTACTTTTCTTTAGCTTCACGCTTTTACACACATGACACGATAGGCGGAGTGAACTCAGTTAAGTAAGATAATTCATTCCCCACGCACCGCCTAATTTTCGAGACATTGTATTTTGGATGTGGAACGCAACTTTGCCCTTTGTCTACTGAAATGAAAATAATTTACATAAAGTTAATGTCATATATAGTCACTGCGTCAAGACTGCTTCAACTATGATTAACCAATGATTTGAGAGATGACAACTCAACCCCGTACCTTCTAAACCTTTAAAGTTCAAATGTGATTAAAAACGAATGCAAAATATTAATTAAAAAAATATTTGTACTAGAAAAGAGAGCTTGTCTCTAGTTCTTTCTTCATAGTGCATTGTATTTTGTAAATTTAGCTTTTCTATTCGATACCCATATTAGGTGGATTGTGCTAAAATTTAAAATTTGTTTAGGTAGCTATTTTAGATTAACAACAATATTGTTTACATGTAATTTAATTGTTATCAGAATTGAAGTCTACATGAAATTTTCAACTCCATAGGATAGTGGGTCAAATCGAATTTGCAAGATTTCACATGCACTGACACACATACTGATACTTCAAGTAAAATTAAAACTATTAATAAAAAGGACCCACAACCATTACTTTTTATGTTACTTCAGTAAAACCAAGAATTTTCCAAGAATGCCTCTTCAAAAGGATTTTTATAATTGCCACTTAATATCGTGGGAAGTGCGTGTGTTGGAAATGAAGGAATGTTTGTTCTATTTACATATATATAAAAATAGTAAATAATACATACAAGATTTATTAATCTGTGTAAAAAAAATTGAGGTCAGTCATGGCGCAACAAAGTGTTACTGTAAAATCAAAAGGTTGTGGGTTTAATCCCCACTCGAGGAAGTGAAATATTTATTTACATTTATATTTTAATTTTTTTTCTCTGGTGTTGAGGTAAAGCGCGGTATTGAGTTCCGCCACTCAACACGAAGTGCCTCCAGAAATCGACGGAAAATGGAGAATGGAATATCTTAACACTAGTTTCCCTCTGTTTATTCTGATGTGTGCGGGATACGACGTGAAATAGATATAAAAAATATATGGTAACCTGGATTATACGTTTTCTTTAAAAAGACACGGTTTTGAGGTTAGTTTTTACTAGTCTGGGTTAATGATATCACTTGTTTATTAAGGTATTCATAGTTTTTTTATCGCCACTCTTTAACCCAAGCGGAGTCACCAGGCCTCCTACAGATTCATTAATTAACCTTTATACTTGTCCTCAGGAAGGTCCTCATGTTTGCGTGGCCTACATCCAATATCACTAGCAGACCTCAGTTGACCATCGAGAATAGCATATTCTCGATGGTCAACTGAGGTCTGCTCTCTTACTACTCCTTCCTTTCCTTCGTCACTCATTTCTCGACGTGTATCTTCTCTCTGAGCTGATACTCGCTAATAGTAATAATAACTGAATACCACTCTAAGTTATTCAATAGTTATTTATATAAAAGGCGACTGACAGCAGTATTACTCTTTTTGATAGAAAATCAATATTTTAGTTGCTACGCCACAAAAATGACATACATTCATGCTTTTAGTAACTAGTAACTTAGTTTTGAAAATAATTTTATAAAATATCTTATAAATGCTGATGAGACAGTGGCGCAGGGTCACCGGCGTGCTATTGTGAACTCGACGGATGTCGGATCTATTCCCACTTGTGAAAATCAAATAATTAGTATTTGGAAATTTGAGGCAAAGCGCAGCGTTGAGTGCCACTCAACATGCAATCCCTCGACAATTCGGCGGAAACTAGGAACTGAGTGTCTAAAGCCTATGTTCCGTTTGACTAGTATGTGCGCAATACAGTGTGAAGCTATAAAAGCAAACTTATAAATAACGAGACTGCCACCTTGGCATAGCAGGAATTATTTTAGAAACTCTTTTAAAGGTTTGCCCCTCACTCGGGACGGTTCATACTTAAATTTTCACTTACCAATGCTCGGCGTTGAGTTCCACTATTCAATATACTGTTACAAACTCAGACGAAAAGTCAAAGTCAAATAATTTTATTAAATTCATATTGAATAAAATTGAAGTTACATGCTTCATTTTTTGAATAAAAAAATCATTAATTATTCATCCATTATTAAAAATTATTAATAAGCTAATAACCTTTGAAACACAAACGTCTTTGCACAGGAACATCTGCAAGGTTGAAACGTCCTTAACATCAAGCTTTTACACATTTCTTAGTATATTGTATTTTAGAAATAAAGCCCTTTTATTTGATACCAGTATTAGGTAAGTTACGCAAAAATTTATAATACTCAACTTTATTGCATTTTCGTTTTTATTTTAATTATTTTCATAAAAATAACACCGATTATATGTAATTTTTAACCTTTTGGTTTGGTTGACCCAAATATTATATAATTTAGTAATTGAAACTTAACCTTCTTCCCGTTAATCGATTGATCTGATTTTTGGTATACGCCTTTGATTCTGGTGACAATACAATTATCCATATTCAATGTTATTGTAAATCCTAGATGGCCGCTGATGGCGGATTACATATTACTTCACAACCACCTCTTTATGGGTATCTAATGAAAGGGCTTTATGATTTGTACTTTAAAAAAAATAAAATTCAAGATGGCCGTCCGCGACAAAATGGTGGGTGATATATTTTACCTAACTACCTCAACATAGGTGTCTATATATATGAAAGGGCTTGATTAGTAGAAAGGAGCCCATTCTGAAGTAAAATAAAATTCAAGAAACGTGAAATAAATTAAATATTTTTTTTTATGTAAAACGGTTTTATTACAATAAAAATAAATCTACTAAAAGCTAAAAAATAATTCGGTAAGTCCTATCTACCAGATCGCACCAATCTTTTAATCAATACCCAACGATTTTATTATTTGTCTGATCAATACCTGGTATTGATCAGACAAATAATAAAATCGTTGGGTGTTGCGATCTGAAGTTAATATATGACAATTTCACGCGTCCAAAGATATAAAAATATATATATAAAAATATATTCCACTTAGTTTTAGGTCGAACTCACGGTCACCAACCACTACCACTGCAAGATGCTAGTATATGATACTACCAAACAAAATTACCTTAGTTCTACTGTAAATCTTTCACATTCAATATATATTTAAAAAAATCGATTTTACTATAGTTTACAATTGGCCTTTGATGAAGTTTTGGTGGAATGATTATTTAGATGTTATTATTAAATTAAGTTTTTGTTGTTATTATGTGTTTCACTGGACGCGATATTTGTAGGTTCAATGTTTACTTAGAAAAGATTCACGCTTTTCCCGCATATTAAAGTAGATAAAGGGAACCTAGTGTTAGGACACTACGTTCACCACTGTCTGACCTATTTTTGAGTTAAGTGGCAGAACTCAGCGTTGTGCCTTATCTTGTTACCGGTGAGAGAAAATGAATATCTGATTTATTGTTAATAATTTATTACTTGGATAGGAATCGAACCCATAAAAGTCGTGTCTGCACTTACACGATGTTCTGCTGCCAAACGATGGCTTCTGATGTTGTATATTTAAATACAAATATCTCTTCCAAATATTCAGTTGCAATTTTTAACAAAAATATTCGGTCAAGAATCGAGTGAAAATCACTGGATGTAAATTGACTGTATGGTTATTATGAAAAAGTGTTCAAAACAACGTGTCCTAACGCTCTTCGCAACTGAATATTCCATTTTAGTTAAATTACTCTCCCTCGATTCAGAAAATTTTTATATTGATAGGTTATTTTTGTTACTATTTTATTCGATGTAGGTACTAATTAAATGGCCGGTGTAGATTACATAAATACAATCGATGATATGAAATTAATTTCAAAACAAAAAAAAAAATATTCACTCCTTTTAAACTGTCTACCAAATTTTAAAGATATTGCAAGCCAAGCGGCGTAATTCAATGCTACATTTTAAAAGACTTTATTAGTTTAAACTTCACTTTTTAAAAAATAAAAAAAGCCGGAAAACGAACTGTTGTGACACTAGATTCTCTCTGCCAACACTACTATGCAGCATTTAGCTTAAAAGCTGGACAAGCACGAGTCGGGCTCGCCCACCGAGGGTTCTGTACAAAAATTGGACGTCTCGGAGCTTTATCTGAAATTCAGGATTTGCTTAGAAAGAGCCGTTTCATCTGATACCTTATTTGAACTAGCGGTCTTAATGTTAAATTTTGCCACCCATTTAAGGTTATTTTTTAAGGTTTTACCACAAATTCATAGTTTATTCTGAGCTAGTACTACTTGCTGTTACTATTCCTTTATAGTGTCGATATACACTTTTTTTACTCTTAATGGTTATTATTTTTTAGGATTTAACCACACATGTGGAGTACTATAATTTTGAGATTTCTTCCTAAACTAGCACTACCTGCACCTAGGTCAACAGGAGGTACCCTATCATATCGATAATCAATTCAATTCCCTTAATAGTAGCGAAATACGCGTTTTTTTGCAATATAATTGGCCATATTTTTTTTAAAAGATATATCTTTCTTTTATTTTAAAGATTTATCTATGTTTTAAGTAAATATAGAAATATTTTTTTTATCAGGAAGTTATGGGGTCATAAATATGAGTATATAGTTTGAATTTCAAATCGAGATCTCCAAGCGTTCCTGAGATCACATAGACAGAAGGCAGGCAGACAGACAACAAAGTGATAAGGGTTATAAAGTTCCTTTTTTTTCTCAAAGATGCGGAACTGTAAAAGTAACAAATAAAATAATCAATATCGATCTATTCTTGATTTTCTTAAGCTTCACGTTTTTATCCTAGCCATGTAGCGATCTGCGAAGAGTACTGATCGCCAAACTCTACAGATTCTGCATACTCTTGCGCATCGCCACTTATCAACCTCTTCATACAAGCCTTCGGGGAGTCCTCATGTTTTTTAACTCACCTTATTCCAGTATCATCGATACTGTGTTCTGAAATATCAACTAAGGTCTTCCTGCCTTTTCTAAGCATTACACCGAAAAATTAATTGATCACAAGCTATATCGATCGTCTGGATAAGTCAATTTATTAGATACGAAAGACGGTTACAAATTGTAGGTCATGTAAAAGTTTAAGCATTCAATCAGGCATAAGAAATGTCACTTTTCTTTAAAAATATATATTAAGGAAGTTACCTCCATGTCATATACATGGAGGTAACTTATATGAGAGTGGTTCTATCAGCCAACTGCGTACTTTATGCGTTCAATGTACTATAGAGAAGGAACTATACAAGGATTTTTTACATTTTGTGGCTACCAGAACCAGGTAAAGACAATGCGCGTCGTAATGTCGCGAAAATTGCGCGGAAAGCGGAGAATGGTTTGTTAGCACCAGCTTCTCTCTGCCTACCTATATGAGGAGTATAAATTAAAGCTATGTATTCATTTATATATCTTATATGCTAATCTTATTTAGTAATTAAAAGTGGAGAAGAGCAGTAGAGCATTTATATATCAAAAATTTTCGACTTTAAAAAAAGTATTATAAAAGAGCGCAATTTATTTCACAGTGCTGTGAGTTTAATATTATATCAAAGGTTCAGTTCAGATAGCTCAGTGTCTGACTGCAAACATTGTGGTAGCGATATCGATCTCCTTTCAAGGTAATGAATTGGTTTAATTTTATAAGACAAAGCGCGGCGTTAGGTTCCGCCGCTCATCACCTACAAATAAAATCGAGCGCAAAGTCCAGAACTATCTTGACATTAGGTTCTTTTCTCCTTTCCTGCTATGCGGTAAAATGTAGCTGCTATTTTAGATTATCATATTATTTTGTCTACTGTATTGCACAATGTAGGCTTTTTACCTAATGACCTATTAATTAACGCGGATAGTAAATATATCGATAAATTTAAGTGACAATATTAAAATATTTGCAATATTATGAGCTGTTAAATTTCATACATCAAATTATATCGTGTCGATATACTCGTACATTAAAAATAATATATTCTAGTATTTTAAGTTAAATTTTGTATTTTTCGATGCCATTGGCAAGTTAAGTGAATATCACTGTAACCTTGCCGTAATAAGTTCGATCTCCTAGTTTTACTTTTATTTTCATTTTTTAAACGGAGAACGGAGTGGGGAACGGAGTGTTTTAACACTAGGTTCCCTCTGCCTACCCTGCTGTGTGCGGGATATAGCGTGAAGCAATTTTTTTTTTCAGTTGCTTAAACTTGTATGACAAAACCTAGTGTTACGTTCTGACACTAAATGAAACGAAACTGGAGAACAGAGTATATTGACACAAAGTTTCCTTGGAAATGAAACATTATTAAAAATACTAAACACAAATATTATTAAAGCGGACTATTAAGGGAACGGGGGATTTTACGGAGAAATCATGAATTCATTAGAGTTAAGGCCTAATGAAAATTTTTAAAATGTATGACAAGACATTTTTGGTGTAGAAGTCACGTGATTAGAAAGGTACCAAGGTTGAAGAAGGGTCTGAATTATTAACTTACTACATACATGTTTCTAAAATTCTTTAACCACGCTGTTAAATGAGTAGTAAAGTAAATATAAAATATGTTGCGCAACTCTGCCAGCTTGGCAACTGGCCTTCATTGCGGCGGATATCTCCTCAATAGAATTAGAACAAGGTGCTTAGAACGATTACATTCACTTGAATGGTAATAAAGCTGCGTGGCACAGTGGCTCAAGGATGTATCTGTAAAGGCTACGGTTGTGAGTTCAATCCGCACTGGAGGGCATGAATTTCTTTAGATTTTTATATCTTTGCTATGGCAACGAGGTAAAACGTGACGTTGATCTCTCAACACGTAATGCCTTGAGGTATTATCGAAAAACGACGAATGGAATATCTTAACTCTAGGTTCCCACTGCCATATAAAGATGACAACTTGAAGCTAAATAAGAGACAAACTTAGCGGCAATTTTTAAGCTAAATATTTTCAAAGCTTAAATATGTAATAAAGTGTGCAAAATATTAAAAGAAATTCAATAAATTAACTATGATTCACTCCTACCCACAACTCTGCAAAAGTCTTAGGCAGACCATAGCATAAAAGTACAAAAATGTAAAAATTAAATATAAAAGTAACTTATACATACATTGTTGTTAGTTAAACAATAAAATTACATTGTACAAAGCTCCCTTATTTATAAGATGGTGAATTTTTTTTGGACACATGCCAAGTACTCTCGCACACACCCATAAACATGAGTTGAAGGTCACATTTATACTATGACTACTAATTTTGTTATATTTTATGAAATCTGAAGAAACATGTTATTTTGGATTCCGTAACTTGAAATAAAAACGGAACCTTTATAAAATCATGTTTCATCATGTCATCATACCACTATTTTCAAAACGTAAAGACGTTTTGAGAAAGAAACATAACAAGACCATTTTTCTTAAAATTGCGTGGAGATTGAAATTTATAAACTCATATTTGTTATTAATTTTATACAAAATAAGTAAATACACCCACAAGTCGACAAACTTCGTAAGTTTATCAACTTTTTTACAACATTATTAACTGTTCTGCTGGAGAGAAATACTTTCTGTGGCTTGCAATAAGTGAGTTGGTACGGAACCCTTGTTGCGTGAGATGAATTTGCACTTTACCGTTTTTTCTGATAACGCATTGTTCGAGAAAAAGAATAGAAAATATAGAATGAATGGTGCAACTATATAACTTATATCTCTATACCTATCTACTAATATTATAAAGCTAAAGAATTTGCTTGGTTGACGGTGCTTATCTCGGGAATTTCTAGTTTAAATTGAAAATATTTTTTTGTATTGAATAGCATATTTCTCACGGAATACTATAGGCCATATTCCATATTAGTAACTATTAACGTGATATAACACGATATTAGTTTTGACGTAACCCACTATACCTGTGGTCTACTTGACCACGCGGGTAAAACCACAAGAAAAAGTTAGTTATAATACCAATACCTATATAAACGACAGTATATAAGGGTTAAGCATCGTCCTTGTACGACACTGAGTCAGTGTGTCAACGATTAATCTTGATATTGAGGCCAACTTTGTGCCGAGAAAGACTATCTTTCTCTATCACGAAGTTACTTTAAAGTAATAGATAAGTTTTTACATTGTCTTTTACGTTATTTTAATAGAACTATTGTTATTTTATATATGCTATAAATACAATCTCCATGTAACCAGTTTCTTTTAGTAAAAAACAAAAAATCAATCAACAATCAATTTCAAGTAGTCCTATAATGGTCCCATTTTTTCTTCTTTTTCTCTAAAAACATTTACCTATTTTTGACATTTTTAAAGTGTTATTCCCAATTAGGAAAGAATATGACTCGTAATCTACATATACAATTTATTAAAAAAATACCTAGAAATTGCAATTATTCATTCTAGTCAGTGGGAATCGAAGCCAGAACGGTACGCTACACACACACGTTTATGCCACCGCGCCACAACAACCTCAATTATGTTCTGTTCTCAATTATATTATATATATAACAGCCACCGTATTTAAGGGTAATTTAGAAAAGGCAGTAATTTAGAACTCTCCACTGCACTACGATAACTTTCATCTATTTGTAATATCAAAATATTCATATAGTTTAAAACTTAGAAGCAACTGCTATACCAATTTGAACTGCGCTCATCGGATAAAAGGCTATAAAGTTTAACAACTTTGTAAAATTTGTGTTAATATTTTATTCTAAAATTACAAAACTAGCGAGATGAAATCTTTAGATATCTGCATTAATAGAGAAAACGTTTGAACGTTGCCGTGGTGCAGTGAAGCAGCATCTGACCGCTAAAGTGCCCTTGTGGGTTCGATTCCCAATTGACGGAACGAATTATTTTCATTTCTTCGTTCGGAAACAACGTAAACTCTAAATTCAACAAGTAATGTCTCAAAAGTCTTAACAGAATTATTCCTCTGCGTAAACCGCTATAAGCGCCAGTAGGGCTCGCCCACGGAAGTTTCCGTACAAAAATTAGCGGTCTCGAGTTTTTTCTGAAATTCAAGTCTAGCTTAGGCAGAGGCCTTTCCTTTTGCCTTTTTTTTAAATACCAAATTTTGCCCCCTTTTCAGGACTATTATTTTATAGGATTTAATCAAAATTGTATAGTTATTAGATTTTATCCTTGTATTTCTAATTACTAATTTCCTAATTCTAGGTCAACCGGACCTACTCTTTGATTTTTTTTAGGAAATCATGGGGCCGTAGATCTAAAACGTAGAGAGAGACAGACAGATGGACAACAAATTGATGTAATAAGGATTCTTTTTTCCTTAAAAGGTACGGAACCCTAAAAAGAAAATATAGAATTATATGGTTGTCAGAGAGATATAGTATTTTTAAATACATTACATATTGAGTTGTGGAACGCAACGCCGCAATCTGTCTTACTAGAATGGGAAAAAATTAAATTATTTTTAAATTAATCGTTCCCCAAGTACCCTCGAACCCGCAACCATCACACGTACGATATTCTGCTGCGATATGATAGTCTTAAATTAACTGTAATTAGTCTAGAATAAAATAAATTCATCCAATAATACCATCTAAATGACAAAACCTTGTTGCTTGTCACCGGATAACGGTAAAGTCATTATCAACTTGGTGAAACTACTGCGTCATTTGCTCCATAGTTTTAAATTTTTGATATGTTGGCTATTTATATAGAACTAATATTGTACTGGTAGTTTATATTTTGCTTTGTTCAATTTTTTTATACGTAATGAAAAAAAAACAGCATCACGCGTTTTCCTGCATAGCAGAATAGGCAGAGGGAAAGTAGTGTAAGGCACTCCGTCCAGTATGCACCGTTCATTTTTCGGACACATTGTATGTTTTTCTATCAGAGTAGAGAAATGAAAATATAGTAAATATACGACGAATACAATATTAATATTTTCATTTCGCTCTGGTAATGAGGCAAAGCATAGGGTTGAGTTCCGCCACAAAACGAGGAAATTAGTGTCTCGATACTATATTCACTCTGCTCCTTGAAGAGTCAAGGCTGGTAGTTTGTAAAGTTGGTTTATGGACGATAATTAAATAAAATTTATTAATTTTAATAATTATGATTACGTCGAAAGAAAACATGAATGTTTTTTTTTGTAATCTGAATTGAATTACTATTATTTTATATAATATAAAGGAATTAATCGTTTTTTTAATAAATTGATCTCCTTCGAATCGAATCGTTTTTTAAAAAAAAATATAAATTAACTATTATTTGCACTCGTAAATGCGTAGATATTAATTGGATAAATGGATAGATTCATCACAAGCCGCGCTCTTAGGCCGATCCTGCCTCTCTATCGCTTGTTCCGCGTTCTCGCTTGCACGGCTCAGGGTGAATGTGACAATCATCAGACATGCTTTTTCGTGCATGCAACGGGCGTTCATCAATTTATAAGAAGTTGTCACGTCAAAAATATCTGAGACATTACACTTAAAACATTTATATCCTCAAAATAGATAAAATAAAAATAAGCAAAATTCACTTGGTCATTAGCAAAAGAAAGGGCCATATAAAAATGAAGTCGTCCATCATTCCTCCAGTGATTAATGAGAGCGGTGAAGGTTGCGTAGGCACGATTTTCACCCAATTCCTGTATAGCTGTTACCACATTCCTACTTGTCAATGTTCTATATTAAATTTATTATGTTCATACAAATATTTGGACTCAGCTTAAGAGAATAATTCTAAATTAGTTTACAAAAAAAAACATATACTCTCTACTGAAATTACAGTAATATAATAATCTATTTGGTTGGATACCTGTCAGGTCCTCTTTAAATATTATTTAAGAAATGAATGTTTTCATTAAAAAAAAGGGAAAAAACCTTATTTCGAATTCTAATCTCTGATAAAAAATAAAATAAAGGTACAATGTCTGCCGTACGTAGGTTTTACTACGTTTACACAGTTACAGTAGGTATGTTTACTCGCGATGATTGTGAGTTCGATTTTCACTTCGAGGAATGATTTATTTTTAATTTCTCGCTCTGGTAACAAGATAAAAGTACAGCGTTGAGATCCGTTACTCAACGCGCAATGTTTGAAAATAGGTATGGGAATCGAAATGTGTTAGCACTAGGTTTCCTTCGCCTACCGTGCAATGTGTAAGATACAGAGTAAAGTTGTTTATTATGCATTTTTTTTATTCTAAATGTACAAAAATATAACGTTCAGGCAAATTTTAAATATACTTATATATAATTATACATCATATTATATATATTATACACGTTTTACTCTCTACAATACGAGTGGGTTTTGTCATTTGGCCGGTTATAATATGCTTTAACTACATAATTGCTGTATAAATTGCAAAACTTAACTATTACAGTTAACGAGGCGTTTCATTCACCAATTTACCGCCCCCTAGCGTCCGAATTATACACATAAAATTATGTACTACTCTATTCTTTATGTCAAATGTAGTTACAGGCTAGAATTGTGTTAGATTAAAAAAAATGTTTCATGTTCATGTTTTTCGTTTTTTTCATGATTTCACACTGTATCCCGCATATAGCAGGACCAACAGAGGGAGGCACTCCACTTTTTGCACGATTTCAAACACTGCGTGTTGAGTAGTTAAACTCGATGCTACGATCTATCTCGTTACAAAGACTCGATTCACAATAAAATCATATTTCTATCTTATTATATTCGAAGAGACCTCATTTTAGATTAATGTAAGCATGGCAGATTGTAAGTTGTCGTAACCAGGCAAAGCGGGGCGTTGAGTTCTGCCACTCAACATGCAATACCTCAAGAATTGTCTAAACGGGTCTGTCTGTTTATAGGCCATTTGCCTACTCTGCTATGTGCGAGATACAGTGTGTGACTTTAAAAATACATATAACCAAATAGATCAAGATTTTACTGTCTCTTTTGTATATATATAAATGTAGGCTTATTTTAATTCAATTCTAAGTATAACATTGAAAACTCCGTCCAGACGCGTATAGCTCTAGGGACCGATAGATTCTCTTAAATATCTCATTTCGCTGAGAGCTTCATATGTATTACGTATATTAAGTTAAAACAAAAAGGGTTTATGCTTTTAAATGGACGTGTTGCTTTTTTGTTGTATGTAGAAAATCATGTATTTTGACCTTTTCAGCTTTATAATATAAATATATTTATTTATTTTACCATATTTTTTCAGCTTCAAATTTTATTCTGCATATAGCAAAGATGGTTCTCAAAAAAACAAAAAAATACTAAATGAACAGTAACACTCTTAACTGTTAAACACGATGGTTATGCTTTTCGTATTCAACATGTTAGGAAGAAGACACTCTCTTTTCGCCCCTAATTCGAGAAATCGCAGGTTTTATATAAAATCGCAATGCGTGCTCTATCTTATCAGAGCCGATAAATAATTAGAAAATATATAATTCAATAGATTTTAATTCTGTACATTTTGTAAATCAATCCATGCTGCAAATATTCTTGAAAAAAAAATTTGCTTCACGCTATATCCCGCAAACAGTACAGTAACAGTACAGAGGGAACCTAGTGTTAAGACACTCCGTTCCCCACTTTCTGCCGAATTTTGAAGGCATGCGTGTTAAGTGGCAGAACTTCACGCCGCGCTTTGCCTCGACACCATAGCGAAGAAATGGAAATATAAATTAAAATCTTGAAAAATTTAATAAACTTCACTTTGTAGTATAGTTTTTACAGCTATTTTATTGTTTTATATGGTTTTATTATTTTTGGTATATAATAGATACACAGCTGAAGGATTTAATATTATAAAAATGTAGGATAGAACGTGGAAAATAAATATAAAAGGTAAGAGAGAAGCGAAGTAACAACGTTTATTATAGTATGATAACAGTTTTATTTAAAATTATTATGAGGAATTATTTTTTATTTCACGCTGTATCATGGTTGAGTAAATTTAGAGTAGGAGACACTTTGTTCCCTATTTTTCGTTCAATTTTCAAATCATTACGCGTCTTGTGTCGTTTCCAGAGCGGAGGAGTGAAACACTCAAATTTCAGTTATATTTATAAATGTCAAAGATGACATTTGTACGTTTGTGTCGAATATAACTTTCAGCCTTTAAAATTAGTGACCTGTTTCTTCAATAAGTCAAAGGTAAAGAATAGAGTGTCTTAATACAAACTAACGTAACTAAACAGGCCGTCGTGGCTCAGTGGATTCATGTCTAACTGTAATAGCATCGTTTGGATTCGATTTCCACTCGAGGGAATGAATCAGTTTTATTTTCTAGCCCGCGGCATAGAGCTCCGCCACTTAACACACAGTGTTTTGGAAATTGAACAATTAACTTTCTGATGCTAAAACTATATATTTGCTGTCATTATTTACTTCTACAAAAAAAACCTACCTACCTAATGAAACACGTCCAACAGCAAAGCTCACTGAATAAGCTTTCACAACAAGTACGTAATCTACGTACGAAAGTTTTCTCTCTCAGCACGTGACGGATCAACGGACAGACCGCGTGTTCTTTAATTAGGGAGTTACCTATTATTGTGTAGTATCATTATCGTGTGGTGGGTTTCGAGCTTATAAGGTATAGAATTGAAATTTACGCTTATATGAGAATAATAATTGTCGCCGGGAATATTCGTTCGAAGACAGGACCGTAAATTCCGGAAAAATACAGAATTTATCATACTATGTCATAAATTGTGTGAAGCAACTAATTTAAGTATAGTAACAACACCACACAGAATGAGCTAGAGGCTGTAAATAAAGCAAGTTTTTGTATTTTACCTACATATAACATGATGTATAATAAGATCTCAGACTCAGAGTATAAGTGCAACTTGTCACTTGAAAATGTTGCCACCATAAAAGTGATAGAAACTGTCTGTTCCACGCAATCATAGCAGAAGTTAATAGAACTCAGATAGCAGCTTAAATTTTGTGAAATATGCATATAAAATTTTCACCAATTAAATTAATCATAATTATATTATGTAATTGTAATTACCAGAACCGTGATTTATAATTAAAGTCCGTAATTAATTTCACTATACAATGACACCACGTATGATACTGTTACAATTAATTACCAGAATACACGATGGCTTTGTAGGAACTAATCTAGAGGCCAATGTGGCGCAGTGACACGAGCGTGACTTTCTTCTTCTCTCTGGATGCAAAGCGCGGCGTTGATTTCTGCCATTTAATGCTCAATGCCGGCGAAAAAACAGCAGAAAGTGGGAACGGAATTATCGGAATGGATCCTGCTAGGTGCGGGATAGAGACTAAAGCTAAAATTAATGATAACTGTAAAATATTCGCTTTTTTTAGGTCACCAGACAAACGATGTTAGGTTCCGCCTCACAGTCCGCAGTGTTCCTCGAATGAGCTTCGAACTCCCAATCATCACGTTGAATAATACTGCCACAACAACGTCATTTAATATAACATAAGCAACGTATATTCGTGGGAGCTCCGGGTGGAACTTAACAACAAAATTAATGTGTGGTCGTAAGTGAAACGCGAAATTAAATTAGCGGAGCCGCGTAATGGAATATTTAAACGATAAAAAACAGTGTGTATTTTATGTTACTATTATAGAGTAATACGATGATATTAATGTAAGGTCGTGGTCGGGGCCCGTGTTAAGCTACAGCTGCAGCTAACATTCCTCGGACAAAAACAAAACAAATATCCTTATTGGCACCGATATCACAAATAACGGATTTTAAATAGTAATTATGTCAGCGTCAATAATTTCACTTATTTTTGCCAATTTTATATACTTCGAGATAGATAGTTAAAATATTATTTTCTATAACTTACCTTCGTTTTGAAGATAGGGGTTTTTTATTACAAAATTATTTCATTTATTAGTATTTTTTTCTAAAACTGAATCTAAATTCATCAGGTCCTTTTTTTTAAACATTTTTAAAAGTGTTATTCTATACTTAGGAATTAAAAATACTTATTTGTCGGTTTCCAGCAGGCGAGGGTACGAGTCCCACTACGTTAAATTTTTTATACGTTTTCTAAATAAGTATTCATCACGTACTTTCTGTACATATGTATAAAAAAATATTTAAGCTTTACGTTGTACTGGTCCGCACGTAGCAGAGTAGTCAGAGAGAATCTGGGAACGTAGTACCTAACACGAAGAGGATTCTAGCATTCATTGCTATGCAGATGATAGCACAGTGGACTCTGTTTACTCCGGCCGCGCATCTTTCTCAGAAAAACGCTTACCAGAGCCGAAATAATCTTAGGTCTTTTGTTGAGGCATCCTTCGAGAATGTCTCCTCATGAGGTGAAAGAAACTTTAATTCAACCCCTAGGCGACACAAGTTTGCGTGTTAGCCACTAAAAAAACCCATTTGTCGTATCGCCAGTCTTTCAAAACACTCCTCTTGTGGCCACGCCCAGTATCAGTATATTTGGCCTTATTATTTCGAATTGGGTGGCAGTGAACACTTACCATTAAGTGACCCGAACGCTTGCCCGCCTTGTCTTTTCCACAAAAAATACACTTTTTTAACTTCCCGAAATATCCCGCCTACAGCAGGATGGCCAGATTTATATTATATAAAATTAAATTAAATTAAATTAGCTTCACGCTATATCCCGCACACAGCAGGGTAG
>DVQM01000303.1:0-19468 GCA_018231645.1 Heliconius ricini | reverse complement strand
TATATATATATATATATATTAGGCTTTATAAATGAATAGAAGTTTTATTGAGTATCTCTTTGAAATGTTCTACACATTTCAAAAAGAGATACTTAACAGTATTTACAAACATATAAAATGAAGAATAACTTTTTTTTTTATCGAAAACCGTTATATTAAGTGTATTTCAAAAATTCATGTACATTCTTAAATTTACGGGTACGTATTAGTTCATTTTGGTTCTTTCAATTAGACTGCAAAAAGTCTCTATTATAAATGATTTTATTTTTTGTCAAGAGTTTTGTAATTACATATTATTTATATAAGGAACGTTCTACCTTTGAGACAAAGCCTGCGATCGTAACCTGACGGTTGCGCGTTTTATTCCCACTCGGTGAAATGATATTTTTAAAAGTGAAGAAATAACAAATATTTCTTCGCTCTGGTAAGCGGCGTTGAGTATTGCCACTCAACACGTAATGTCTTCCAAACTTGGCGGAAAGTGGCAAAAGGGGTTTCTTAACACTAGGTTCCCTCGGCTGCACTGCTGTGTGCGGTATACAGCGTGAAGCTGATTTTTCTATGTATAATAAGTATTTATCACATAAATAATATATATTTTTGAGATATTAACATACATACATACATGCATATTATTTATTTTCATAACACTCGTTTGAGACAACACGGAGCCACAACTACCACAGCCGTATTCAAGTGCAACCTATTAACCTCTAAGCAGTTTAGATACGTATACAAGATAAGAGCCAGCTATCACACGTGTTGAAAGGAGTAATGAAAAGAAATAAACAAAGAGTACAAACAAATTATGTCAGTCAAATAAATAAGAATTTTAAAATTTTAAATAAATATGAAGAACTAAACTATTGAGTATACATAAATAGTGTATGTAATTAATAATCTATTTTATTAGGATTATTTTCTCCAGAAAAAAAACATTTTATTCATATTTTGCTTTTTAACAACGCGTAAGCTTTAATGTCGAATGTATGAAGTAGTACTGTAGTTACTAGTAAGGTGCGAATAGATTTCTTACCGTTCATCTATCCTGATTTATTATCTCATTTATTGAAGAACATTTTCAAATATTTTTTTACAGTATTAGTTATCTCTTTTTACCATTAAAAGTAACAACGTCACTGTTGACTTTCGTTTCTAAGACACATATTATAATTAAAAAGAAAATTATTTAAAAAATATCTAAAACACAATTCAAATAAGCTGTTTTTTTGCCTCTTTTTGTTTGTATGCTGGATGTTTTTATGAAAATGTCACCATTACTAATATAATAGGTTGTTAGTACATTTGTTAACGCCTAACCTATTATGTGAGTGGCTTGACTGAATAAGCATATCAGTGATGCAGCGATTACTCAGCGCTCTAGATTTCATAGCGAATTTAATTATTTATTACATAAACGAAAAAATGACCAACGCTATGAAGCTAGAAGTTTTTAAGCGTTAACACATTAAGAGTAAGAAATAATATATCAGTTTTCAGCTTCAAGCTATTTCTGCATATTGCAGAATTGACAAAGACATCCTTTTTTGGTTTTTGTTGTTGTTGGCGGAACTAAATGTCCAAATGGGAATTGAACCCAAAATCGCATTTACAGTACACGCTTATGTCACCCCAACGGTCTCCATTATAACACAATTTTTACATAATACTAACTGTTAAAATAATCAGTTGTAGTTGAGTAGAATTGAATACCTTAAAAAAACAGAATTAAAGTATTTTCAGAAATGGTTAAATCATGTTTACGATGTAATAAATTCCTAACGCGTAATAGAACTCATAGACCACATTATTTATTCTATATTACAGTTATAATTCACTGAAAGTTTACGTAAAAGTTCTTCTTTCTAATACTATTTTTGATGTTTCTTTATCTAAGAGAATGAAAAAATATGAAATTATCTTAGTTCGTTGTTGTGTGGCGTGCGCGCGGCACGAGCGGCCCTCACCGCGGCAACGCCATCTTAACGGGTGGTCAAAGATTATGTTATAAATGGACTGTAAATTATTATTCAAATCTTGAACTTTTTACTTTGCCTAACGTCGATTAATTATATAAAAATACGTGATTTACTGTTTCAATACTATTTTAATAGCATAGCATTCTAATAGTATCTTTTTATTATTGTGTTGTATGTTAATCACAGCGTATACGAATAATAATTGAAAGATAAAAATAATAAAAATAACAATAAACATATATTTTACAATATATTATAAATATGTGGAAATATTTACAAAAAAGAACTTAAAATTCCATATACGCTTTTATAAATAACATTAAACTCGATCCAACCTCTCTTCCACATGCGCGTACGCATAGTACTAAAGAACTTCATTTCCATAATTACTCGTAGCTCATTGGTGACTATTAACCTCATAGTAGTTTAAGAGTCCGGCGGCGTGTTTAATTATTACCGTATCATGGGGGCTGTCAGATAAGACATAATGAAATTTGATGGTTTTCGACGTGAAATTTGAATATTTTTTATGGTGTCCTTATGTTTTTGCTTTCACTCTTTGTTGTTATTCTTGTTATCGCTGCATTGGAATTGTTGAGTAATATTTTGATAGGTTTAGATTTATGAAAAATAGAAACGAAGAATGGGATTTCTCTATAGTTATATTTAATTTTATAAAGCATATTTATCATAAGTTTTTATTTAAGAAAAATGTTTTATTTTAACATCTATCTACCTTTCGCCTAAACTAAAGTTAATGTTGGATGAAGAACTTCAACACTGTAAAGCACTGTGTAAGCACACATCTTAATAAGCATTATTTCTTTTTCATCAATTACATGGAAAGTTGAGTCCGCAGTAGTGTAGTCGGCGAACGTATATCGCAATACTCTGTCTATCCTACTGTACAAAAAAAAAATTAAAAAAATTTGAAAATGTTCGCAAAATAATGACAATATAAAAGTGAACTAATTAAATTAATGCCAGTCCCAGGGGCACAAGTGTGTAGCCGTGACTGATTGTGGGTTCAATCTCCACTCGGAGGAATTAAATATTTAATATTTTCATTTGCCCGCTCTGATGTGAAGGCAAAACGTCGCTTTGAATTTTGCCATTCTACACGCAATTGCACCAGAACTCTTATATTTGGGAACGGAATGCCTTAACACTAGATTCCTTCTGATTACTCTGCTGTATGCGGGATACAACGTGAAATTGATAAAAAAGAAACAAAGTTAAACAGCATTGTCAATAACTGTCCTCTTTTAAAATTTATGTCATAGCTATAAATAGTAGCCGCAGATGTTGATCTTTGCGAACAAATGTAACACTCAATTATAAGCAATTGTATCTAACGCCATGTTAATGGACGCTACACATTAAAATCGTCTGGATCATCAATTTTAAAGATTAAATGTATGTGAAGTTTGGATGATTAGAACAGATTAAATTTCCTCTTCGTGATTAATATAGAGTACTTAGAGGATTTTGAAATCGCATTCCTTACATGTTATGCATATATAATTATATTGTTATTTTGTTTTCATAATTATATTATTTTTTTCATGCATTTTCATTGCTCAATGCCAATTATCAAACTAAAAAGTTTGATAAGAAAAAAGGCATTGGGTTCCGCCATTTGACATTCAATGTCTCTGAATGCCGAAAATGAGCAAGCTGTACCGTGGTTGTGATTAAAAATATATTTTTTTTTCATTAAAATGTACCTGTATTATATGCATTAGGAGTACTGAATAGATTTTGTAATAATATTGATATATGCCAATTTAGCTCTAAATATTAGTAATTAAGATTCAAATTTCGTTGCACTATTTACAAACTTGTCAGTTTTCTCTCACTGTACCGGAATATTTGATGAACATACAAGTGTTAAACCTAAGCACACATAATATTCATATGCTTTACGGGAAATGAGTTGAAACGTAAGTCAACATTCAAACAAATTTACTATAAGCTTTTAAGAAAAAGAAACAAGCAACTTTAAGACTTATTTCCTAAATATAAATGCTTTTTGCCTTTTTTTTCAGTAAGAACAGAGAAGTTTTGTAGGCTGTCTTTGTTTTGATAAGGAACAACATTTTTTTTAATCATACTCGTACAGGTGGAGTTGGTGTGAATTCTTTTTGTTACAATTCTAATTGGTACCGTTATGAGAGACTAATATTTGTGTAAATATTAAAAGGTTTAATTTACATAAGCCCTTTAATCATCTTAAACATTAAAAAATATTGCTATGATAAACAACATTCAAATAAATCGATAATTTTACTTTGCTTCTTAAACATACTTATATTTTGACCATGTTTTGCCGTAAATTATTGGTGAAAACTCCAGAAGGAATGCTCATTAAAAGTACATATGTACTTACTTAGTTCAAACCATATATTCTGTGGTCATTCTGTTAACTAAAAAAATTAAATACAAAAACGTTGTGATATCAAAACTTAAAGATATGTTAAAGTACATTCTGCTTCTAGTACTGATTCTAAAATATGTATAATATTACAATACATGAATAGTAAAAAATTCTACGAAAAAAGCTAAAATCAATATTAATACCGGCATTTATGGGTTGTATAAAATAGTTACGTATATAACAGTTTCTACACACTGGTAGAATGATCTGGTTGTTTTTTCCTTCATCCAAAATATACTAAAATAATTGTTTGTTTTAAACCCGTCGGCTGCAACTACCTCTGATTCGTTACAGATGTTTTATACGGTAGAAAATAAAGACTTCAAAACGCTTCAGTGATTATAGACTTAGAAAGTTTAAAATCGATTGTTGACTTACTTTTTGTCGGCATACCAGGTTTTGGACAAAATACGGCTTTTATGGTTTGCCGTCACTCAACAGCATGGAACTTGTAGTTTTAAAATTAAGTATATAATATTTGTATGAAACAATTTATTTGAACATGCATTTAAAATATTTTATTTTACATTTTCACATGGTGTAAGACATTAAAATTGACAGTAATTTCAGTGAATTTTTATTTATCTTTCATTTTTATCTGGTACTACGGTCTATGTTTAGTTAACAGCAAAAAATATATATCAAAAATACCGCTGCAAGTCTAAGCGAATTAGGTTTTAAACAGGTACATCATCGGACTGTTTCTCATGTAATTTTTCTTTAAGAATTTGTAAATATGTTAGAATAATGTTACAAATTACTTATTTTTTTAATGGTCAAAGTATTCTTTGTATATATAACCCAGTATTCAATTATTCTACGCTTTTAATGACAGACCGAACAAAATCACAAAAAAAGCTATAGCGGCCAATGAAGAAGCTCCATCGGAAATGTGAAATTAATTCTAATTTGTCGAGCAACTTTTTGCTGTAGTAATAGCAGGTAGTATAAACGGGTTAGAGGCTTCACAAGGAAGAGGGCATTATATAATCCCAAATAGATTGCTTATATAAGTCATTTGGTTTTTTTGTATTGAGAATGCCTAATTTTCTTTTTATACCTAAGCCTAACCTTTAAGATACCTACATCTTTTTTAATTTATTTTTGATTATATTTATTAAAGGACTAATGAATTTAAAAATTTTAACATTGGATGTTAACTGGAGTAACTCAACGCCACGCTTCGTTTTACCTAAGCAAAGAACTGCAAGTATTTCCATTTATCCTCTACAGTCAGACGTTGTTTCTTTGTGCCACCGTAACTAGACGTGCCTAGACGTACCTAGACGAAGTGCGGCGTTAAGTTCTGCCAATCAACATGCAATATCTCGTAAATGTGATAGAAAATATGTAATAGAGTGCCTTCCTTAGTATTAAGACACACACAAAGCAGGATAGGAACTTATTCCTACCCTGCTTTATGCGGGAAAAATAAAAGAGAATGGTACATACATATTCACCTATTAATTGCAGGATAATATCAAACAAAGGCAATAGTAACAATCTTTCCAGTTCAGTTTCCTCTTGCAACTCGTGATTTTCTCAGGCTAACAACTGGTTACTTTCCTATAGTACTAAATAAGGTGTTCATATTTGCACTCTATATTTTCTATCACTATATCTGTATTAGGACAAGATACCGTCATACGATTTCATTAATTTATATCTAGGTATTTTTGCTTGTGGGTTTTGCGATTGATGTTTTTAGTTATAACACGCTTATAAGGGTTACCGCTATATGAAACTCGGAAGGTAGGCGCCATGGTTTGCAGAGAACAAAATATAAAAATATATATGATGTCGTTGAAGCTCAGAATTTTTATTGTAGTGTTTTTTTTGTTGTTATAAAGAATGTATTCATGTTCCACCACTAAACAATGCATATAGAAATATTTTATGTGTTCTCTAAGTGAAGTATAGGATATAACGTATGTAAAAAAGGATGTATTTTACCTAACTGAAGCACTAACGACTAAATAATTGAACAAAATGTATGTATGTATGTATGAATTATATTTATTTAAAAATATTTATTATATACATTACATTTTAAGCTACCATCATGTTAAATAGTTTTCTTGGGAGGTCCACTACATGTGATAGTTGTAAGTTCAAATTTCACATGGGTGCTTATATTTAAACCTAAATATAAGTATAATTTTGATCACTACAAACACACAGCAATACAAAAGGCAATTTTAACATACTCTTCTATATCTATAAATCAATAAAAAATATGAAGTATTAAAAAAAGCTTTTCTAAAATTTCAAGGGTAACGAATCTTAACTGTCACTAATTAAATATTAGATGGTAAAAGGGTCTTCCAAAACGGAAATCGGTTGATTCCCAAGACTTCAAAGGGGAACAGGTAACAAACATGCTATTAGTTTAGCGCGGATCAAAAAAAATATATAAAAAAATATCTTTGGGTGTAATTACTAAATTGGCGCCAAAACAGGTTTCTTAGTAATTACAATAATTATCCTAATTCAGATTGTTTTCATTATATTATGCATAGTTTTTTTGAGAAATTATTAACCTTTACTCAAATTAATCGTTACTCGCTAACGAGCTCGTAAACTGCAAAAACAAGGCACATTTCTAACAATAGATAAACTACACGATAGCGTACATAGTAAGTTAAATATAACTAACGACCGACCTATAAAACCGACGTCTAATTTTTTTAATAAACAAATAGTCGAGATAGCTGTGGTTCTGTGATTCCAACGATTAAAAGTAGATTAGTGTTTGCTTTCGAGAAATATGCAGATAAGGATGGGAAACTTTTGGGCTAAATTAATTCACTTCATTGTTATGGTAAATTTTGTTACAAACAGGACCCTTCAAAGTTCTGATACATTTATTGTGATAGTGCCCTTTCATAAAAGGGAACTGCGATATAAATTTTGCTTAAGCTTCATTATTATACCACAATAGAAAAGGGTATTTTAATATTATAATTTCAATTTTTATAGCTTAACGCGTTTCGTCGATATTTTATATGTGTCACGAAGAATAGAAGTATTAATTTAAATATGGTTTAATTTGTTTTTTATTAAATTTTGTTTATGTTAAGTACAAGCTGTTTATAATAACAGTATAAGAATTATGAATAATGAATTACTGAGAACCAAAATAAAAAAAATGTATTAGAAGGATTAGAAATTTGTGTATTACAAGAAGAATTTAAAAGAAAGAAAAAAAGGGTTGTATGAATGACTCATATATGTATATTATATTAAATTTATGTAATATTTTTATCAAATTTACTTACTATCCATCTAAAACACAATTTAATTAAATATTTATACAAAATTTTACCAACCGTACGTAAACCGTAGGTAAATCGACTAGAGCTATTCATAAAATTAATAACTTTAAATGCCCCCTATAAACAAAGCCTAGAAAATACAAACCTACTCATTATCTAATTTGTGTAAGGTCAAATTATAAGGGTCTATACCTTTTCGTCCCTTCGTCCCTCAAAAAAAAATCGAGTTTGACAAGTCTGACGTTAATCCAACAAATTCCGATAAAATTCCCCTCAGGTCCTTCCAAAAACTTACGGCTTTGGAGTATAATGACAGACGCGAGTTCAATCCTCGATAGCCCTGGATTACTGTCGATTTAATTAAACCTGTATAATTTTGAGTCAGGTAACGTGAATGTGTCAGAAATAGACAAGGTATTCGAATTTATTTTCGATGATAATATTTTTCTGAGTTCTTTTTTATATAATTTGTTATTAAATTTATATAATAATAAAATTTCTGTTTAATTTGTAACGTTTCCTACTGATTAGAAATTTGAGCTCTATATATTTATTTCCATCACTCAAAAATAACAGCCATCATCAATTCAGTACAAAAAATATAAAAAAAATCGATCACAATAAATAACAAAATAGTTGACCATACATAGCCATTTTCTTGATTTTTATGAACACAACTAAAAGTGTGGGTCTAAAGAAAGATCCGAAAGTAGGCGGCGCATTATCAAATTACAGCTTGTGCCATTTTGTCCGACAGAGGCACCGATTTTCTTATCTTTAGTATGGCACAGAGGCAGAGGTTTGTGTGTTTGGCAGGTTGTGGGTTCGATTTCTACTATAGGAAATGAAATATTTAATATTTTCATTTCTTCGCTCTGGTGTTGAACCAAAGCACGGCATTGAGTTTCATCTTCATTCAGTAAAAATTTCGCTACAGATATGCTAACAATATAAATGAGTTGTAAAAAACGCATAAGAATTTCGACGTAGCTTCATGAGAACGTATAGGCTTAGTGGTCAGAGATCTTGGACTGTTTCCAGTTTCAAGAGGCGCAGTTTCATCCCTCTATGTTAAAATTGTTATACGTTTTCTAAATAATTGCGCCAATTGTGGAATAACACTTTAAAAAAGGTCAAACATTATTTATTTATTTTTATTAAAATTATTAAACATGTATTATAAACATATATTAAACATGTATAATAAACATAGCCTAAAATCTCAGGGCCCCCAGATCTACGTAATTTTAGTAAAGATGAAATTTTGAGGATTATTAGTTTAGACTGTATGCGTACTTGCAAACTTGAAAGTGGGGCCCTTTCAGAGGTAGCGCCAACTAAAAGTGCATAAAGTCCACACTCACCTACGTTAGAGTTGAAACGCTCGTAGTTAAATATGTTTTTAAGAATAATATAAAAATTATCGGTCTTAACTACACATTAGACTAATGATCTTCAAAATTTTAGCTTTGCTAAAATGACTTAAGTCTGAGGGCCTTGGAGCTTTTAGGCTATAAGTAGTTTCATATAATAATTATGTCAACTGACAGACGAATGCCACCTCTATATGACGAATGCCGGGTTTCCAACAATGTATAATCTTAAATATACGCGCTTAATCCGGTTAAAATAGTGTCATTTAAAATACACACGTCATTTAACTCTACTTCATGTAATATACTCAATATTACATGAAGTAGAGTTAAATGACGTGTCGCTGTTAATTTTATATTACCTTTCGTCCTTACTCATTTGAGTAAGGACAAAAAGCAAATTCATAATCTCATCTTTATTTGTCTTATTAGTAAATAAAGAAATATTATATAAATATTTCTTATATAGAAATATTATATAAATTTCTTTGTATTTTTTATATGAGACGGATGTGGAAAGGCGTATTGCTGCCGGTGTAAGGGTTAACGGAGCCTTAGCTGCATTGATAACACGGCGATACGTCAGCACAGCTGCACGTTTGGCCGTACACAATACAGAGTTGATATCGACGGTGTTATACGGCAGCGAAATGTGGGTATTTTAGAAGAAGATAAAAGAAAGATGAAAGCCATGGAGATGCGATCTCGTCTTACGATATGAGAAGCTAGTTTAGGTCATTCAATTCACAATGAAAAGATACAATAAATGGTAGGTACTAGCGAGGGTGTCATGGTGAGAATGAAGAAGAACATGCTCAGGCTTAGGCACAGCGAACGATTGAGTGATGAAAGAATGGCAAAAAAGATTTATGATGGAAAAGTGAGTGGTGAAAAAGAGATGAAGAGGGAGACCTCGGTTGATTTTCGTAAGTACAGTATCGAAGATACTGGATGAAAGTCGCGTAAACAGCATGAGGACACCCCGGAGGATATGTATGAAGAGGTTGATGACGGCGGAAAAGGCGAAAGAATGGTATACAAAGACCGTAGCGTTTGGTTCTTCGTTCTCTCTGACTACCCCGCTAGGGATAAAGAGTGAAGCTAAGTTAAGTTTTCCATTTTAGTATAAATATTATCTGAGTATAAAACTAACCCAAATATACTAACTAAATGTTCTAAAAACATGTTATTATTTATACGTTGGTAAATAAATTGAAAATAAAAATAAAAATACTACATTTTCTGTAATCATTTCAAACACATACATAGATACATATATTATTGCAGTACATATTTTTATACATGTAATTTCATCTACACCTACCTATGTAACTATTATACACACGAATCAAACGCGTAACAAATTCAAGGCAAGGTGACACACTTTCCACCACACCATGTTAACGGCGGCAAAAATTACTATAGATTTTCATAGAGATGCATAAATAAAAGATCCGATGCGCTCCAACCAGGTGCTAAAGATCACGTTGAATCGCGCGATTTGATACGCGCTTCCATCAGTTGGCATCAAAGCCGGTTATTAAAGTTTAGTAAATGTGATTTTCTAAACAAGACTTTAACAAATGGAAGTCAGCTGTAGTATAAGGAAGGCAATTTTATCTTTTATTAGAAGATTAATGCACGCTCCATAAGTGTAGCTATCTGCAATGTAATTTACTAGATTATGCTCCCACAGTGAATAACTAACAAGCAAATATTGGTGTAATTTATTGTAGTTGTTGTAACCTCATACAAATAGTACTGTGTGCACTCAAATAATATGAATTAACATATTTTATGTAGGTACACCGTAAACGCCATGTTAACGAGACGGGCTATATAGAGCACATAACATAATTTATTCTCATAAATTTCTTGTTACACACAAACTAACAACCGATCCTTCTTACATGTTAACATTATTAACAATGGCCGGGATCCCACAAGCAACAAAAATATTCATCGCGTATAAGAAAATTTTAATACGCCGTCCTCAGGCAATTTAAAATTTAAACAGATATCCCATTGGCATGCGAATGATTTAGCAACGCAGATATCGCAAAAACAATAGTGCCCATTTAGCCTGTGTTATCGCCACACGATCGGAAATTTTTTTTAATCCGCCAGTTTAAAACCATTCGTCGAATTCCTCGAGTCCTACATAATTTTGATCCGCACAAAGAAACTGACCTGCATCATTAAAGCCTATTGTAGTGAATTTAAAAATTTACAAAAGCGAATTCGTCAAACGTAAAACAATTCGATACGCGTTCAAATTTGTTGTAAAGTTGACTTCAATTCAATTTTTTCCGAACATTTAGTATGTTGGGTGGCGGAGCGGACCCGTCCTTTGAAAGTTGAATGTTATTTTTTCACACGCGCGCTCTTTGATCTCAGAATGTGTGCTAAGTATTTCCTTTGCATATAACTGCGTTGCTGTTTTAGTCTGACGCTCAGCGGGACGCGGAGGTAGAACGGATTTGCAATCGTTTCCTTTTTATAAAATATTGTTTAATAATTAAATCAACACTTGGTCTAGTTCTTATATTAGATTTGTACAGTTATATGTAGACTTGACAAATACACAAAATTATATCGTTATATGTTTTTACAGGTTTACGCTTTTACCCTCACAGGAGGGAAGATAGGGAAAATGAGTATTAACAATCAACTCTCCTTCTTTCTTTCTCCTCAACATCGCGACTTATCAGATGAGAAATTATAAACATTTCAATTCCTCGAGAGGAGATATAATCCGCTACCCTCACACCTTTACACCATGCTATTGCACCACGATGGTCCTACAATACTAAGCATCATAAAAATTATATAATTATTATTTCAATGCCTCAATCTGGTAAGATCGAGGCATTAAATTTCTTAATTTAATCAGATTTCTATATCAAATGTGGTTCATTTAGTCAAATAAAATAGTGAATATACTGTCGCATGACTATACGTACGTACATATTCAGTTCACTTTGCCCACAAAATGTTACTTGTTAAGTTAGTGGCACATTTACACGCCACGGCCTTGCCTCCCACGACGAAACGAGCGCCGTACACGTCATACTAAATCTACACAATTCTATTTCCTTGCATTGAAGAATTTTGTATCCGATATAGTAAATTTATATAAATAGTAATATGTAGTGATCGTTTCTATAAAGCTTTTTGAAAATTCGTTATAATATAGTAGCTAAAAATATATATTGTATAGTTTAGCTATTAAATAAGCAATCAACAGAAGTTGTCTTGGCGCAGTGGCACAAGCGTGTGACTGTGAATGCGATGGTTGAGGGTTCTATACCCACTTTGAGAAAATTAATTATTATTTATTCATTTTCATTTTTCCACTCTGGTAACAAAGCAACGTGCGGTGCTAAGATGCGCTAATCACAATGTCCTGAAGCGTGTTAACACTAGGTTCCCTCTACCTACCCTGCTATATGTGGAATACATTGTACATGCACTCTTCTACTATTATAATATAAAAATTTAATATTTGTAGACAATACGTCATAGCATAATATTATATATATATTTCAATTAAAGCCAGCACAATGTTACTGTAGTAAAATTTTGGTTCTTTATTATTACTAAATTATTATTTATTTTTTTATTGGTACTAAATTATTATTTATTTTAAAAAAGTATTTATTGTTATCATTCTATACATCACAGACCTCATCAATTTAGAAAAAAAAACCTGGTTACTTTTCTAAATTAATCAATCGAAATCGATTCAGCAATTTAATCATAAAACGTAAATAAACTCAAAGTAATGTATTCTGGAGTTTATGACGTTTTAAATTCTAGATGAAGCAATGTCAATAACGCTCAGTCCAGAATCTGTATGAGCCTGCTTTTAACACGTTTGTGCACTTACTTCAAATTAAATTTAGTGAAGACACTTTTTTCTATAATAGATACATATATAGTGGCCCAGGGGTAGAAGGGTGTGACTGCAGCGCAACGGTTGTGGATTCGATCCTCACTCGAGCTATTAAATATTTATTTAAATTTATGTCTTTGCTCCGATATTGAGGTAAAGAGTGGCTCTGAATTCCGCCAATCAACATGCAATACTGCCAAAATTCGGTAGGAAGTGGAGAATGGAGTGGTTTGACACTAAGTACTCTCTGCCTATCCTGCTGC
Source organism: Heliconius ricini (assembly GCA_018231645.1). NCBI lineage: Eukaryota > Metazoa > Arthropoda > Insecta > Lepidoptera > Nymphalidae > Heliconius > Heliconius ricini. Next base: position 6,246 of record DVQM01000303.1, on the reverse strand, counting down.
GTGTGAAATACAGCATAAAGCTGATTTAATTTTAATTTTTAATATATTTCCCTAATATATTAAGTAAGGCCAATCGTAGCGCAGCGGCACAAAGTGTGACTGATGAACCGAATGGTTGTGTAGAATTAAAGAGACATTCTATTTTTTTGTCGCTTTAAATGTTATTCTTTCGTTGGATTTAAGCCTCCGAAGGCTGATGCAATATATAGCATCGAAAATACAATTCCACCAAAGTGTCAGTAACGCCTAAGTATGTTACCATAATTATTACTCATCTTTCTGTAAAATGAAAATAATTTCTAACTCCGTTTTTTACTTTACACTCAGTAAAAAATATTTTTAGTAGTAAACGCCTACATACATACGTGTTCATATATAGTATTTTCTTACACTTAGACGTGTCAAGTGCTCAAACAGGTTCCCTCACACATTCACACTTACTGAACTAGAACTGACGCCTCGAAATCTGGTACAAAGCTCGCTCTTCAAACTACGAACAACTTGATGAACTTCCTCTGCTTAACCAAAATTTAAATGCAGTTTTGTTATACAATCTCCACCATTAAATAAGTTTACTTTAGAAGTGCCTAGCGGCTTGAGTCAAAGGTAATTTTATAGGTAGGTTTATTTTAATAAATATTACTAACATTTTTTTGGTTGATGCATCTATTATAGAAAGTTTTAAATATAGGAAACAGAACTGGAACTATTATACAACATTACTTTAGATTTTTTAATTTTAATAGACTAATACAAAAATTTGCTTGAGGCCAGTCGTGGCGCAGTGGCACAAGTATGACTGCAAATCAACTGGTTGTGGGTTCGATCCCACTGAATATGAAAATATAAAAATGAAATGAAATATTTATTTACATTTATATTTCCATTTCTTTGCTCTGGTGTCGAGGCAACGCTCGGCGTTGAGTTCCGCCACTCAGTAAATAATGCCTCCAGAAATTGGCGGAAAGTGGGGAATGGCGTGTCTTAACACTAGGTTCTCCCTACCGGCTGCTTGCGGGATATAGCGTGAAGCTGATTTATTTTTAATATATTTAAATATAGACTATGTAACAAAAAGATGTGATTTTACATATTTTTATCATAATAATATTAAAAGCATGGAATTGCGTATAGTAGTTTAATAAAGTGTAACAACAAATCACGTACTAGATACGGATCGTAAATAATATCATAAATATATCATATATTCCAATTATAAAACGAGGCATTAAAATGTTGTTCCCTAACGTAATGTGGGGTCGAAATAATAATTCATTATTCTTACTGAATGGTCACTACATTGAATACCAAAATACGTACCTTTGTTCCGCCTCAGCCGTCCCTTTCGGCTCAGGTGACACTGTGGCGTTACTAATTCGGGAATAGATTGCAGACTATACTTCATAGAAATAAAACGTTTTAAAATTCTTAACATTTCGTATAAAACTCAATTTGATTCGCTTATACTGGAAGTGTAAAGAATATTTTTAGTATTTTCTATAAAAGAAGCCGAATATAGCGGATTTTTTGGTTTTGAAACTGTTTTGAACTATTCGTATTTTTTTATTTTACACAACTCCAGATGTTTCATTTCCCATATAAAGAAAATTTAGTTTTAAAACACTCGAATCATTTCTCCACTGTTGATTCCTTAGTTCCTCTGATGTGTGCAAAGTGTATCCTTATTAAGAGGCGGCCTTTAACGCTGACTTAATTAATTCATTCTTTGGACAGGCATTGAACTCACGTCAATCACGTGCACTTTCTAAATGTTTAGTACATTGAGAGATAGTAATAATTTACTTTAAGTAAAATGCTAACTGCCTTTTTTAGTACTGCCATTTTATAAATTGGGATAAAATGCGGCCAGGTGAGTGCATGGTATTCATATAATTATCTACACGAACGACTTTTACATTCACCCGAAGTGAAGTGAATAATATATGTGAGAATAAAATAAAAATGTAACTGCAATCTTGTGCATAGCCCCCAGCCCTACAGTTTAAAATTCTTAATGAATTATTTATATAAATATTTTATAAGGAATTTTGCGTTCATGCCACACGCGTGCCTGCATATCAACTAATTTAAAAAATAACCGAGTCAGTTATATATTTATATTGCTTTATCTATCTAGAGATAATATATATGTTTTGTTTTTCAGCATGTTTTGCATATTTTATAGTATCTTTTGGATGATATAAGCCTAATACGTGATAATACAATTGTAGTGTGTCTGTGGTGGTATATCTAGGTCTGATACTACAAGGGAACGTAGATCCTTAATTTTGAGTAAAAACTATAATTTTGATATAACATTTTCTGCTTCAACACCTAATAATATATATACTCATTCCAAATGTAAGAAAGGCTAACAAAAAATCTACGTTTTGTACTAGTTTCTTAAGCTCAGCGGTATTGACAGCACACATGCTGTGCACTAATTTTTCGCCTTCATCAAATAAAACAGCGTTCACTAAACACAAAAGATGCACCGTTACGAGTGTCCAAGCTATGAAATTAATGACGACAAACCTTTTATTTCATACTATTGTCTCGAACAAAGTTGCTTTTTGTATTATAAGCGTAATAATAGCAGTGTTTAACGTCACACTTTTGTGATGTTTCCGAAAAAGGCGACTGAATAGGACGCGTGTCGCGCGTGATTTTTCTTCCACGGTACTCGAATTAACTAGAAATACTATTTTTAAACAATAACATATAATGGTGAGCGATTTAAGCGTAAAAATATAACATATTGTCACACGATTTACAATTTATGTAATGTTAGAAACCCCCGGCTTTGTGGCTTATGTAATATTGTAAGGTAAAATGTTCTTGTGGGAACTACTTTACTGATATTAGTTGAGAGAAATAAATTTCGTAGATTTTATACTATTCTCGATCATCAACGCCATCGAGATGCAGTGGTTCTCACTGTGAGCATGACGGTTGTGAGTTCACAATTCGGGGATGAATATAAGTTTACTTATATATATATATATACATATTTTTGGCACTGTGGTAAATAGAAGTGCAGCGGTGAGTTCCGCCAATAACACATTTTGTTCTTCGAGTTCAAAAATGGAGAACGGAGTATTTCGACACTAAATTCTCTCTGAGTACTAACTAGTAGTTTATAAGGGTATACGTGAGATACAGAGTGAATATTCAATAAATCAATAAGGAATTTAAAACTAAAACGTATTAAACATGTTTAAATATACATATATGCGCGCTTTGCCTCAAACATTCAAAATATACATATATTTTAAATGTTTGAGGCAGAGCGCGACGTTGAGCTCAACGCGCAATGTCTCAAGAATTTAGTGGGAACTGGTGTATGGAAGTGTCTTGATGGGAAGGGAATGGCATAACTGCTGGTCCCCAGGTTCTATTTGCCCACCCAGCTACCTCCGGGATACAGCGTGAAGCTAAAAAAATCTATAAAGCAAAAAACATATTTAATAATATTTTAAGTACGTACACTCACTTCGCAATCCACATTTCAAAAAATACCACTTCAACATTTATAATCCAATATTAAATATGTTATATGTGCTATTAATTACAGTTATTTAATAGGACAAACGGAATCGTAAATGCTGCGACCGTCATATTTATTATATGAGTTCATTTAAAACCTGTCACCTATTAAATCATGTTTATAGCTTAGTAGTAAGGCGGCATATTTGAATCCAATAAATTATATCAAACTGATAGGTGGACGTTAACCAATATCGATGAGAAACGTGAATTTAATAATATAAGAAATGTATTCATAATATCTTTACCGGAGATATGGGCGTTATTTATGTATGTTTACGTCAGAATATAGAAAGCACTAGTTTTTTTCCTTTTTCAGTTTTTGGTTTTTTTAAGGAAAAGGAAAGTAAGTTAAGTACACTATATAATACAGTTTAGAAGTAGAGAAAAGTTCTATTATTATAATAAAATAATATTTTTTTTATCATTTTATCATAACAATGGCATGTTATAATAATAAAAAAAAACAAAATAACAAGAATACATAACCAAGATAATCAGAATCAGTCAGTGAACTATCTCTAATAAAAACGGACAAGTTCATTAAATGCCACATAAATAACAAGAATATATATCTACCTACATTTGGTCGAACAAAGAATAACAAGAATTCTATTAATGACTAATCTTAGATTAACACGAAACTCGAAAAGCGAGATCCATTTTGAATTAATAATGGGTAGTAATCATCCAGTCTTGAAACTTTCTTGGAAATTGTATAAAAGTGTTGTGGTGTTTTATTTATTTTTATTATTTTTTGCATTTTATAAGGAGAGTCTTGAGTTTTCGATTTTCCATCCATTTAGAGAATAAAATGCTGCATTTAATTCAATACTATTCTCACTAAATTGGTAAAAATTAAAGTAAATATTAACTATACAGGAGATGCATCCATACAAAGCCACTGTGTTCAGTTAAGAACCTGGAAACTGACCCACTAGATTCTTTGTCTGCCATGGTTATATACTACATAAAACGTGAAGCAACAATATAACTTAAGCAAATTATATAAAATAGTGTACACAACTTAAATTATTTAAATATCTATATAAACATTCCGATTGTTATTTTACCTATGGCAAGAATTTAAAACGAAATCAAAAGTCACGCAATATATACGATCGGGATGTCCAGACAGTTCACAGGAAACACAATTTGCATAACGCTATCGGTTGTCTGACGAAATTTAAGTTTAGTTTTCTATATTTATAGCCGACTTCGAAAATCCTAAGAACTTAAAACGGTACTTAATTGTTTCTAAAATTTAAAAATAGTATTTTTTAAATATATGATTGTGAATTTTAAAATGTATATAAAATTCGTCGCAATATTACACGATAGAGGACAATTGGTGATGAAATATATTATTTAAGTAATTTTTAATTCTCGATCTGATAAATTCAATACTAGTAGTCTATAAACTAAGCATAAGTAGCTTAAAGGTAAAAATAATGTAAATGCGCGATTTCTTCACAAATTACATGAAGTTTAAAAAAATGCGTTACCTTATTTTGATAAGGTAAGCCGACTTACCTAACCAAAGCCTTTCTTTGTAATATGCGTCGTCGGTCTACTAAAAATATATTTTACATTTTAACAATTAAATATTGTATTCACTTAACACGTACTCGTATTATCTAAGGATAAGCGCTTGTAGTTATTGTGCAATTTCTAAGAAAATATCTATATCCGGTTTAGGTCTTTAAAAATGTTGTCTTACATGATAAGATAACAAATTATTTAAACTAAATCAATAATAAGTATCTTAAAGTAGCCTGGGTTAGGTAACTTTAAGGTATTGGAGATAAAGTTTTTATGAATGTTACACTTAATAAGGTACCTACATAATGTTTTCATTATATAATTTCTACTAAATTATCATCGTGCTATTTACACAAATATTCATATTTTTTTATAGATCTTTTTCTGGGAAATTTATATAATTTAAATATAATTATTCCCCTGAGCGGGGATCGATCCTACAACTATCGTGTTTATTTATTTACTTTATTTTAGCTGCTATTATATTATTTACTGCGTGAATGCTTTTATTGTACTTAATGCATTAAGGTTCGGGTACTAGTTATCGTCATAAGCGATGCATTGTGCAAGGTGCATGGCCACCCACTATGTTCACAAGTGAGGTATACCCACGTACACGTATTGTGCACTGTATCAAGAATGTTACGAATATATACAACTAAAAGGAATGTTAATGAATAAAATTTAGGAAATGAATAAGAGAAATTTATAAATAAGTATTTTTTTTTAGATATTAAATAATATGCAATTTACTCGACTTTAGTAAGTGTATTATTTCGAATAAATATGATAAAGTTTACAATTGTCAAAATACGTTTAGAAAATATGTATAGTACTAGTACAATATTTTTTTTATTTATATATCTCAGGTATTATTTATATATTTTAATAATTGTATTGCTTAAGCGGGCTAAGCCGTAAGTGGGTCACTAGTCTTAAATAAATATATAAAGCTTAAGTACCTGTTACACGCTCCTAATAAATTATGTAAATATAAAGATAGCTTAGGACGTATTATGTATATATAATGTAAATGTACTCTACAATAAACTACTTACTACTTCTATTTTTCAACTACATATCGTCTTTGCTTAGTGCTAGACGAATTAGCTTAGCGCTAGAAGAATTATTTCGAGTTAATTGATGGAACCCAGCGCC
>DVQM01000302.1:0-19482 GCA_018231645.1 Heliconius ricini | reverse complement strand
AGTATTTTTCTTTTCTAAGTATAGAATAATACATTTAAAATGTTAAGAAATATATCATTGTGCCGAAAAGATCGAACCCACTACCTGTCGCGTTTACAGTAGCACCCTTCGCGTACCTCAAAGTAAAAGTTACAAGCAAAATTCATCCATAGTGGATGAAATTTGCTATAGTCACCATGTTTCAATAGTTTTATAATAACATTATCTATATTTCTATCAATAACCACCTATAATATGAATTCCATAAATAATATTAAGCAAATATAACTAAATACAATCGAATAAAATATATGAAAAAGCTTTAGTGTCTGCCGCAATGCAGTGCTTACGTACACTTGGCAGTATGTTGCTTTTACAGTCATAAGAGTCTAAGAGTTGAGACAGTCGGTCCCCCACGCACCGCTTAGCTTTCGGGATATTGCGTGTTGTGAGATGGAACTCAACCCCGCGCTTTGCCTTGTTACCAAAGCGAGGAAATGAAAATTAATAATTTAGTTCCCAGAAGAGAAATCGAACCCACACGCGACGCATTATCAGACACTACACTGCGCCACAACAGCCCCTTTATTAGGTTTATTCATTTATTTTAAAGTTCTTGTCTTTCTTTGAATATTGTGATTAATAACTAAATAACGTCTTACTTATAGTATCTAATAAGTGATTAAAAAAACTGACTTCAATTTTCTCGTCAACTAAAAATCATATGTTATTGAGCTCATGTTGTTGAATTTTATTCTAATTTAAAAAAACAGTAAAAGTGCATTAAAATCGCCAAGAGTACAAGATTTTTTCCTGTAAAGCGGCTCTCGAGTTCATTTTTAGTTATTAGTGTACCCACTAATGTTCATTATTATTTTCTTTGAAGTGTTTATAAATAACTAGGATAGAGAACATAATTATTAGAAGGTACTCAATTTAGATTTATATGGTAATTGAAAATAAATATAATATATAAGAAATAAATATAAGAAAATAAATATTTATAATAAATTGAGGCCGTCGTGGCCTAGGGGCACAAGGATGTAAGTGTAACGCGACAGTTGTAGGTTCGATCCCACTGGATCTGGAGGAAATTAAATATATATTTAAATTTATATTTTCTTCTCTCTGGTGTGGAGGCAAAGCAAAGTGTTGAGTTCCGCCACTCAACACATAATTTCTCCAAAGTTCGGCAGAAAGTGAGGAACGGAGTGTCTTAACACTAGGTTCCTTCTGCCTACCCTGCTGTGTGCGGGCGTATATAGATAAATAATTCAGTCATATTTAAAAATCAACACTAAGCTATAAAAGGTATTGCTGATATTGATGTTTTCTTTTCATTCTTTATTAAAATATAGGTACATACATACTTAATTTCCATACGTCTCCAAACTATTTGCATGCTACGTAATTGCAACAAGTGACGTGTATCACCTAATAACTATACTTCACACCTAAATCTGCCCTCTTTTACACGAGTACGTAACAACATACTTTTTTTTTTAAATTACAGTAAACGCTTTCATATCAGTAGGGTTTGAACTTCAAAGTTAAATGTCCTCTTAAAAAACAATAATAAATAGTTAATAATTCGCACATCTCAACTCACATAAAGTCACTCGGCACGCAATGCCTCCACAATTCGGCGGAAAGTGGGCAACGGAGTGTCTTAATACTAGGTTCCCTCTGCCTACTCGTAGCCCACGCTGTGTGCAGGATACAGCGTAAAGCCTGAAGTCCTTAGATCCAATAATTAAAACTAAATTGACTTTTATATTAAATCATCTATTTTTATATTATATTACTTTGTTATGACTTTTATTTTATGTTAATAAAAAATTGTATAATACCTACGAATCTTCGCAGAGAAGAGAACCAACGTTCAAAAGGTCACGCCTACGCGTCTCGACGTCATCGCTACGACACAGCCTCCATTCATACGTCACCGGAACCTCTACAAATGTCACTAACCATGCGGTTAAATAACCTCATTTATTAAAATAAATCTTTTATCTTAAGATACACTAGGTTCCCTCTGCGTACTCTGCCGTGTGCAGGATACAGCATTAAGCTGTAGCAGTTGGTAATAATTTTGGACCTCAGTGATAATTAGAAGTTATTTCCTGCTCTATATGATTAATGCATAAATGCAATAAACTTTCTATTTTAAACGTAATAAAAAATGTCTTGTGGCATTTTAAGCGATGACCTCATACTAATATTTTGTAATTAAAAATTAAATGCCCTAAAAAAATTTTCATAAGTATCATTTTATGAAATTTGGCAAAAGCATTTCATTTTATATTAAAAATAATATTTCAATATTGTTTTTGAACAATTATTAACTTTATGTTGAATAAAGAAATATTAAAGAAAATCAATTAATTAAGCACTTATATATTATTTAAATATTTATAAAGGAAAAACTTTGAATCTGTGAAGGGCAACATGTTAGGTAATGTCCAAATAAAAGACAGATTAACATTTCTATAGTATAATCACTCGTTTGCATGAAGTTTTCATTACAAAAACTTGCAGCGGAGGAGCAGTTCACAAATGCAGCACACCCACACCAGAAAATTACCTACTTAGCTACATGTTACCTACAGACAGACTGCACTACTTGAGAATGATCACAGACATTCATTTTGTTCAGTTACATAACAGCTGCCATCACATGATAAGATTCACAAAATGATTTCAAGTATTACATAACTCACTACAATAGTACATGCCTTTTATTTCTACAAGACATTAGAAATTAACGAGGTCCAAAATCACATTTTCTCATATATATTGTACAGTAAAAGAACAGTTTGATAAGACCTGTCTCAGCCAACCTTGGCCCATATCAGACAATGTCAATTGCAAAGAGGTTACATAACTGTCAAGAACAATATTGAATTAACCTTTTTATCTATAAATATTAATGTAATTTATTATTCTAAATTCACTTAACCGGCGAATGGCCAGCATCATTCTGTACACAATTGCATAACATTAATGAAACAATTTTTTCTGGAATCACTGTATAACACTTTATTTAACTAATAATAAGTTACTAGGATGTTTTTCGCGTCTAAATAATACATGATTTCAGGGGAGTGGCTAGTGTGATTCAAAATCACGATTGAAATTATGGTAACAATAATTCTTACATTACATTTAAAGGACCTTCTTGATCTCGTCATATAAGACAAGTACGAAGGCACCTCCAGTGCCTCTGAGTACGTTGGAGAACGCCCCCTTGAAGAAGGCGGACCCGCCCTCGGATTTAGCGATGGTGGCCCAGCAGTGCAGGGTGTTCTTGTACAGGATATCGCTCTTAGCGCGACCGGACTGCATCATCATGCGCCTACGGACCGTGTCGAAGGGATACGAGATGATACCCGCCACAGTGGTGACAGTCTGCGCGATCGCCCAGCTGATGACGATGGGAGTGTTCTTAGGGTCGGGCAACATGCCGCGCGCGGTGTCGTAGAAACCGAAGTACGAAGCGCGGTAGATGATGATACCCTGCACCGACACACCGAAGCCTCTGTACAGACCGACCAGGCCGTCGGACTTGAAGATCTTGCTGATGCAGTTGCCGAGGCCAGTGAACTCGCGCTGGCCGTCACCCTTGCCCACGTCGGCCGCCAAGCGGGTACGTGCGAAGTCGAGGGGGTACACGAAGCAGAGGGAAGTGGCACCAGCGGCACCACCAGAGGCTAAATTACCGGCAAAATAGCGCCAGAACTGTGTGTTCTTGTCTACGCCACCAAGGAACACCTGCTTGTACTTGTCTTTGAACGCGAAGTTTAGCGCCTGGGTGGGGAAGTACCTGATCACATTAGCTAAGTTACCACGCCAGAAGGAGAGCGGACCTTGTTCTTTGGGAATGCGGACGAATGCATCGACGATACCTTTGTAGCGCTGATCCTCGGCGATCTGCTTGCTAACATGCTGTACTTGCAACAACAGTTTGACACGCTCGATGGGGGCCACCGCTGTCTTGGATACGGCAGCAGAGATACCACCGGCAAGGAAGTCCTTAGCGAACGCGACGGGATCGGCGAGGTTCGACATTTTGTTTTACTAGGTGGGCTGTCTGTACTGTGCGAGGTGGAATCTGCGAGTTCACACGCGGAATGGCAAAATCACGAAACACGAACTCCCGATCTATTCAACCAGGAGATATAAAGTAATTCCGTGATCTCGGGAGCACAGGGGTAGGAGTGTGCCTTTTTTGAAATTCGATCGATCACGTTCTCTCGCAGTTCTGCCTAGCGGAGCGGCGCAAAAGAAGGAAGGAAGGGGCAAATGCTGCCAACTTAACGCTAAAGCACCACGAGGTCAGTGTGGCCATTACAATTATTGTATTACCAATATTTTTATTTTAGTACAATTCGAATAATGGTCATATTAAACTTATCTTCGTACATTGTAATTAAATGTATTTAAGGATTTATTTATTATAATGAATAAGAAACATATGAAAATTAAAATTTCACAGTACTATCACTTACAAAAGTGATACCAACATTTAATTTGTTATAGTTCTTTATCTTAAAATGAGTTCATTTAAATTCAATATTATTTTATACTTATTGTTAAAATGAAGTCATCATTATAATAAAATATAAACGTTATAATTTGTAAAAAAATTGACTACAATTTACGGAAAAGTAAACTTAGTAGCAACACTGGCACAATACCAATTATTACGTTTCACTTTATGTATAGAACAGTACATATTGATTACGTAACTATACCGAATAATCAATAGTATATTGTTAGACAGACCAAAATATTTTCACAATACTTTTAAAAAGTATTTTTTTATCTTGCTAATTGGATCTGCATAAAATTTATGAGACTGTAATTAAATTAACATAAACTAAAAAAAGCGTTCAAATAAGCTCAACACAGTGCTGCTAGCTACAAAAACATACAGAAACTCATCGAAAATCGCTCGGTCACAAGCAACAATGTTGGCTACATTGTGTGTAAAATAATTAATCTGGTGCGAAAAATTGACAGTATAAATAAATTATAGTAAATTTTTTATCTGTCAAAAATTTAACTGGAATAATTTCATAGGTGAGTGGCGTTAGTATTTTAAGAATTTATTATTTTCATTTATCAAATCGTAATGTATTACATTGTATAGTATGCAGATGAGTCGTATGAGTTCTCCTGCTATCGGAATGGACGAAGACAGCGGCGCGGGACATAATTTAAGCGATTTTTTACTTCAACTAGAAAACTATAGTCCTTCTATACCTGATTCAGTTGTAGCATATTACTTGAATATGTCTGGGTTTGAATCGCAGGACCCGAGGTTTGTATAGATTATAAGAATATTATATAATAAAAAATACTCTTGTTAAAATCTAACATATCCATTTCTCGGAAAAATAGTTAAAGGTCCTTGTTATTTTTGATTATATTGAAACTAATTTTAGGAAATCATATTTATTTTTATATTATAACACAGGATATATATATATATGATGAATTTCTATTGCAGACTAATCCGTCTCATAGCACTTGCATCACAGAAATTTTTATCAGACATAGCAAATGATGCATTACAGCATTGTAAAATGCGTACATCCAGTCAAATAAATCAAAGTTCTAAGAATCAAAAAGGTCCAAAGGAAAAGAAATATGTTATGACAATGGAAGACTTAGTCCCTGCTTTGCAAGAGTATGGAATCTCAGCCAAAAAACCACATTATTTTGTTTGAGAGGAGATTACATTTTAGCTAGACTTACAACAAATATTTTTTTATTATATTAGGCCAAATATTGTATACCCATTCTGTATATTTAAAAGAAATAATTAATTAATTTCCTCATAGTATTTTTGATTCTATTAAAAATCATACTGGTGATAGAAATAGTAATCACATGCATAGTCATCTTCTCTGTTACAAAAGTTAACAATTTTTATAGTATTTAAATGTGTGTCAATGATTTTTTTAAATGTGTGTCATAGCATTTATAAGCTGAAAGTCATTACACTGAAAGGTTTTTTTTGCATTTTAAAAAGTTAACTACATGGTTTGCTTATTGTAATGGTTTCAAATTATTCTTCTAACTAGTGTATGTACTTGTATTAAAAGATGCAGCAAACTAGAACTATCATCAATTCAGTTCTTGAAAATACTTTAAAAATGCATGCACATAGGAAGAGTGCCGCCGAATGGTCCGTGCGTACCCGACAAATTTTACTAACAAAAAATGTTAAACTAAAAACTTAAAGAACAATTTACAAGAACATTTCTGTGCAATGCTGAAGTCCTCCCTAGAAAATATCTTTAGATATGCCCATATGAAAGCAGCACTAGTATAATTTTTTTTAATTAGCTCTCTGTTGTCTAAACAGCTCATCAAACCTTAGAGTATGGCTATGTAATTTCTTCTCTTCTCAGTAAAGAAGATAATTTATTATATAGTATTCAATATATGGCCACATATACAGTTATGCAGATGTGTTGTGGCCACCTTGTAACTAAGTTTACTGAAATATTGCGCATTGTTCACTTGTGAGGGTAACAAAAAAAATCTTAGAATCAAATCTGCATAACATATACAGGTAACTTAAGATGGCCACAACTTGTCAACCATACCATACTATTTGTTGCAAATCTAACTAACTTTATTTTCACAATTATAGGACAATGGTGATTTTGAAAAGTTAAATGATTGTAGGCTAATTTGTTAAGAATAATATATGAATTTGTTTTTTTTCCTTTTAGGAATGTTACAATGTTTAATTAATTATTATTTTCTTACTTTCTATTCTCATTTTATAAAAATAAATTGCAATTTATATTGTTCTATTATTGTGAAAAGTAAATAATCTTTAAAAATAATAGATTTTTCATGATCATTTGAAACAGAATTGAGTCATTACTTCTATATTTTGGATCAATTTTCAAATTTAGTCATACAATTTTTTTTTATATTTATATTTGTTTAAACTATGTATTCGATAGTACAGCTTCTGCCTGAAAATGCTATAGTTGTGTATACAATCCCTACTACTAATAATTATTTTAATTTCTTTTCCGCATTTTCTTATCAGAGATAAGATATAATATGCTTTTAAGTTCATCTACTAAATATACAATATATCAAATTCATAAAGTGTGTGGAGAACAGAATGACAACAAGGCATTTTCTACCTACCCCACTATATGCGGAATAGGGTGAAACTGGAGAAAAGAACAGGAAATTGTAGTAAAAATAAATGAACATATATGAAATATATGTTCATTTATTTTTACATATAGGAAATTGTAGCAAACTTTCTTCTATACATATGATATGTACTTTTATTTTTATTTCTTTTGTATTCAATGTATAGGAATGGCTTTAGTTTTATAACTGATATTAAGTGAATGTAATGCGGTCCCCATTATTTGTTAAGTTTTGACTAGAATATATAAATTGAGACTGGAATTTATTTTTTTCTAACCAAAATAATAATATGAATGTAACATTTATACTAATATGTAAATATATAAGATAAAAACCTGTTTTTTTAATAAACTTTCTCTTTTAATTAAACCTAGTACAGAAGTTTTTTTTGTAATATATCCATATAAGTATATACCAACATTATTAACTGAGAGGTTTGAAAGTTAAACATTATTTTTGTATAGGATAGTTCATTTTCTGGGAAATGGTATACTAAACTTAATCTACTTGATGTTCAGTTCTATTATGAAGACCCTCCATTTTCCACTTTCCTCGGACTTCTTGGGTATTGCGTGTTGAGTGGCGGAACCCCTACAGCAGAACGAAGAAATGAAAACAAATAAATATTTCATCTCCTCGAGTGGGGATCGAACCCGCAACACGCCACAGTCGCATCTAAACTCACATTTCGTGCCCCTGCGTCTTTAAGTATATTAAGTGTAAGTTCTTACTATTTTGAACTTGTATAAACAGGCTTGGTACTCCTAACGCAAATAGGACAGTACTTACAATATGAAAGTAGTCGTGTTAGTTACAGTTTTACTGTAACGAATTTAAAGTATTATTTCATACCTATTAACATTCCTCTTTAAATTATTAGAAACATTTACACGATGTGTGTTTTCGTCTTGTTTACCGCTTCGACTTATAATAATATTTATTAACTTATCAAACGCTTCACAAAAAAATCAGCTTTACTTCAATCAACGGTTTATCCCGCAAACATCAGGGTAGGCAGAGGGAACGTAGTGTTAAGACACTCAGTTTCCCACTTTCCACCGAATTTTAGAGGCATTGCGCGCTGAGTGGCGGGACTCAACGCCGCAAAAAGGAAAGAAGAAAAACATAAAGAAAAGAAGACAATTTGAAAAATTACATTAGTTAATTATTTTTTAAAATATAATATGAAACTGTAAAAATAATGTAAACGTTCCATTTAATTATTTCAGGCGATTTAAAAGCGAGTTAAACCCGTGTCATCGACTTCTTATAGTAAAGTCACAGTTGGCAGCTTACACGTGATTATGTAACTTCCTTGGTGGCGCTGCTGTAGCGCGCCCCGTTTCCTTTAACACTGTGCGTCAAGCGCGGTGCGGTGTGTCCAACAGTTACCATCGGATATTAGACATGTAAGTTAATATTACAATACAATTTTTACATTAAAGTTAAGTTTATATTATATATTTTTTTTACCTGCACACAAAATATAAGTACATACATTTAATATGTAGAACCTCGATAATTTCTACCTTACGTAACGTTTAATGAAATTATAATTGCACGTGACCTTGTACTAAACGCTTTTAATGGTTATGTTTTATCTAAATACAAGTCCTTTGATTATTTTAATACAATTCGAGTACATAATGTCATAAAACTCGATGGCTAAAATACAATTGACTTAACCTCGCCCAGTAACAATAAGTATTGATTGGTACCAACCAGTTATAATTTAGCTGCAAATTTTTGCCGACATTGTTTTATCTTGTGCTTTAATCGATTAAAATTCTTTATTTTTGGGCAATATCTAGTTTTTTAAGATAATAACATCATTCGTTACCTAACATCAGCTGTGTTGACTGTCCATTTTCAGCTACAAATTGTAATCTGCATTGAAACATTTAATAGGTACGGTGCTCATATTTACTAAAGAATTAATATATTTTAAAACAATGGATAATACTTTTGTAATTCAAGTTATTTTAAGTAATGTTCTTTCTTTTAACTTATCCCACACTAAATTTATCTCATAAACATTACAATTTTTTACATTACTAATTAAATTTTATACATATTTTATTCTATCTATAAAATATTAATTATAATGGATATAAGATTAATCAATTAAATATAAATATTTTTTGCTTTACAAAATGTACTGAACAGTGATAATAATCTATAGTACATTTTTTTTAAGTATCAAACTCAAATTAATTTATTTTCTTTTAGTTAAAAAGTTTAATCTACATTACATTATAGTTACAATTTTTTGTTTTAATTCATATTCATATATCATTATCTGCATTGCAGATTTATTATGTAACAGTTCCTAATAAGTTGAAAATTTTTATATTTCTATAATATAATAATCCTACTTTTTACTTTCATATAATATTTACTATATTATACATTCTACATTACTATATATACATTCACTTTTAATACAAGAAAAACAATTGTATATTATTTATTTAATGATACAATTGACACTAATAAACTTTTTTAAGTTCATACTTTTCAACAAGATATCTCAGGCAAAATATGCACAAGGAAAGTCTTATAATGATTGTTTCTACATATCTTTTAATCTAATAAAACATAAATATATCTAATAAAACATGTTTTAAAAAAATCTTAAATAGAATTGGCAGAGACAAAACAGTGTAAAAACACTTTGTTCTATGCTTCTCACTTTAAATTAAGTTATATTACTCATTGCTGCACTGTCTCTCAGAGCAAGGACATTTGTAAGTAGTTCACACCGCTAAATGAGGATTAAACCACTATGAGTACAAGCTGTTCTACTGTGCCACAATGACTTGCAAGGCTTAGATATATGGAGAAATAAATGATTTATAAATTTCCTATTGTTTTAGTAAAAATGTTCTCATCCTTGCTGGAGACGGCGCGGAACTCGCCCTTCCGCAGCCCTTTGACTACCGCGAGCTGCGAACCCGCCCTTGTTGATTCACAGGTATATTCTAAATACTTTTTTTTTATTTTGATAAATATTTTTATTCTGTGGAAGTGATATGTTTGAATATTATTTATCTAATTTTCGAGACATTGAGTGTTGAGTGGAAGAACTAAACAATTAATTCCCCCATGGGAATCAAACTCAAAACCATCTGTTTCCAGTCGAATTTTGTTTCAATAAATTCAAAATTAATTTTTATCTTATGTAACAAAACAATTGAAGTATCAGTTTTTCAACATGTTACTTCCAAATAAAAAAATAACAATATATTTTAATATTGCTCTTAGAATTAGCCCTATGATGAGAACTCATGCTAGAGGGGTGTGATGTGGGTTGGGCGTGGTGTTTACCACCACTACATATTTTATATGTAGCGTGGTAACCTGCAGCATGGTTGCCCGATGATTAATAGATTATGAGATCTGAGGGCTTATGTATTAATTGAATAACTTAAAAGTTTGTTGATATATATTTATATACTGTTAAGATATCTGTCTCTATTTTTAGTAAAGTTCCTGTTTTGATTCTATAACATTACTTTAATTTACCTCAATAATAACTTTTCTATAATATATTCATTTTTTTATTATATAAGTAAAGTTACACAGTTTCTAAAGTTATTTAAAATTACTTTTTTGTTTTTTTTTTTAACAATTCTATGTATATAAAACCAATAGCAAAAAATTAAATATTCCACATACTTATACCTTTAAGACAGTATATTTAAAAGTTGCATACAGACATACATCTATACAAAACAACATATAACACTAAATAAGATATTTTTGATTATATTTAATTATTTTTTTATGGTGTCAGGGCATGGCCGCGTCCGCTCCAGTCCAGGGCGACTCTTGCGAGTTCGGTTCATCCAAATACTTCGCGCTTTGCGGACTTGGAGGAATTCTTTCTTGCGGTAAGTTTTTTATTCATATTATAATAAAAAGTTGAAGTAAGTCAATTGAGGATGTGGTGGGTTCAAGCCTCGTGTTGGAGTGATATTAATACAATGATTAGTGACTCCAATAATTGTTATCTCCTGTGGCCATACAATTTGCAGGACATAGTCTAAAAACTTATTAACCTTTAATAGACATGTCCCAGAAATATATATATATATAAAGAACTTGGAGACCCAAAGAAATCCAATTCTAACAATAAAGTTAAACATTTTATATTTTTAGCATTAACAATTACATTTTACAGAAATATTTTATAGTAATATTACATGATAATTTTGATCAGTGGTATGAGTTGAGTTATTCATCTGCATTTAATTTGATTTTTTTTGAAAATTGTATAGAAATAAATTTGTTATTTTTAATTCCTAAAATTTGTCTTTTTTATTAATAAAATGTATTGAGTGATAAAAAAATATTTAATATAAATGATTTAGTAAAAGTCACAACATTAAAAGTGGTCATGTCGGACATGCTTATCGTGATTAATGGTGGCTTATCCACTTTCTTGTGCATAAGGTAAGGCTTTATAAAAGTAAACAATTAAAAATGACGCCAATAGCGGCGCAGGAGCACAAGCGTGCTACTGGAAACGCAACTGGTTGTGGATTTGATTCCCACTCAAGGAAATGAAATATCAAATATTTTTAATTTCACAGAGCGTTTACGTTTAGAGTCTTAATGGGGACGGAGTATCTTGACACTAAGCTCTCAGATTACCTTAACAGGCGTCTTACTGTGTGCGGGATACAGCGTAAAACTAAAAAATATTATAGTTATGTGAGACCAAACGGCATTGAGATCCACCTTTTTAACCTTCGATCCCTATGAAAATTAATTATGAACTTTTTGTGATTTTCATGCGTTCTCCATGATTGTATTATGGTAAAGTTAAAAAAGGTCGTGGCGCAATACAGTGTTTGATTGTAAACACGACGGCTGTAGGTTTGATTCCCATTGGGCACGAGGAATCAATTATTTTAATGACACCCTCCACCTATCCTGCTATGTGGAAAATAGCGGGAAGCTGCTTTTTTAAATTTAAAAGTTACAAGGTGCTGTGATATATGTCTTCAATCACGGACAAGGTCAGATTTCTTAATCTTATCTATAATATTTTGGATTCATGTTTTAAATCTATTTTGGGATTACACAAAAACGATAACACAAAAAATATAGGTATTTTATTATATAAAATATAATGGATAAATTAATAAACAAATGAAAAATTTAAGTCAATTATCATTTATATTGTATATTAACTTGTTCAAGCAACTTTCGCTCTCGTCATATACATATAGCTGCACATATTTTCCCTACATTTTGAATAGCACTCATGAATTTGACTGGGATGTGGATTTTACCCATAAACGCAAAAAATGTCTATATTCAATTTAATTATTCAAAATAATATGGTTTGTACCCCATAATATTATATCATCTTCACGCTGGATCTCGCATAAAGGAAAGGCAGAGGGAAAAATGTTAAGACACTCTAGTCCCCACTCTCTGCCGAATTTTCTAAGGATTGCGTGTTGAGTGGCAGAACTTAACGCGGCGCTTTTGTCTTGGTCACAACCGCTTGGTCGTGTGACAGCGACACGCTTGAAAAAAATACAATTAAAGAGCAACTATTGACCCTTTTAAACGATATTAGATTTGTTTGTAATAGTCCCACAACATTTTCCATTGGTGTCTTTGAACAGATGCTAAGTGAAAAATATTTCTTCATAATTAAAACCTACTAAACTATTTAAAAAAAAAATCTCAGTTATATATCGTTATAAATATTTGAACTTGCCGTTTTAAACGTGGATAGAGGTCGAGTGACGTATGACTGACGAGAGAGAGCTGGCTTACAGCCATATTTTGGGCTCCATGTTTTAAAATCTAATGCGTTTTACAATTGTTATGTTAACGTAAATATTACATTTTGAAGCCCGACGTGGCGCAGTGTTTATGTTTAATTTTTATTGAAAATTTAAACTTATATCTAAGCATAGACAGCGTAGTTACTATGCGTTTAAATAGTAAAGCCGTAGAAGACGCACTTAAGAGATTTATGAAACAATTCAAATGACCTGCAACTTTCTATTCCTAAACATAAGTCAAGGTGTTTCCTGAAACCTGACAACTAATCCAAGCTTACCACGGTGTAGTATTATGTAGTTACCTTCACACTTGTGTGTGTTGCCATACGAATATACAATATTTAATTCCAAATGCAGCATTTATACTATTCAAGAGAAAGAAAATAGTTTTTTTTATTAATTGTTTACCTGATTAAGAATCTAGTGTTTTAGAGAGTTTTAATTTTTTATTATTTAGAACCTAGTGTTGGGGATCCTACTAAAATTATAAATGAGAAAGTTTCTGAGGATGGATGTACTTCCAAATAATGAATAGGCTACAATGTATGAAAAGAATTAACATAATTACTGGAGGCATCTATCGATGCAATATATAACAGTGATTTTTTTTGAGACCAGTCGTGGTGCATTGTCAAAAGTATGCCTGTAAACGCGACTGATTGTGGGTTCGATCCCCACTCGAAGAAATAAAATATTTATATAAATATATATTTAAATCAATATATTTTTTACAATTTTTTTATAATTAGTGTTTGTTTTATTTCAATCTGTTCGTAAGTAAAAAAGGTTTATCAATATGAATATATTCCGCAGTAGGATAAAAAATATTAGTATGTTTATTCACCTTTAGTTCGCTATATCGACATTTACAGTAGCTTCCTCCTAAAATCCAGTTTATTTCACCCTGTTAATTTCCAATTCTGATGATAATATCAAATATATTTTCACAATTAAGGTTATATATTAAATAATTTTTAGAAATAAAAAATATAAAACATGAATGTCTAAATCATCTAAATTAAAATAACGACAGAAAACGAAATATGTATGGATGTTGAACAACTTAATAAATAATATTTTAGTTGGTGTTTGGGACTTTTCAAAAAGCGAGGGAAAACGCCCATTATTTCTTATATGTATAATCCATTTATTAATAAATAATGTTTAAAAATATATTTTTCCCGCAGGTATAACACACACAGCAGTGGTGCCCTTGGACTTAGTAAAATGCCGTCTACAAGTGGACCCCGACAAGTACAAGAATGTGGTCAACGGGTTCAAGGTGTCCGTACGGGAGGAGGGCATGAGGGGTCTCGCCAAGGGCTGGGCACCTACCTTCATTGGATACTCACTACAGGTAAGGTCACTTGTTGATTAATATTAATTATTGTTTTTGTTTATAGTAAAATAGCTTAAGTTTTGAGGTTTAGACTACAAAAATGTAGTCTGCTATATTTGAATTTTATTTTTCTTTGTGCATTATTTGTATTTAGTAGGATATGATAACATCGTTTTGAGATATTACGCTCTTAGTTTTTGGTTCACTTTAAATTTATTTTAGGTAATTTGCATATTTATACACTTAGTTATGTTATAAAGAATTTACTGGTGACCACAACAAAATATCAACCAAATAATTCAATCTGAGTTACCATTATTCTGAATTTGAATGTGTTAAAGACGTCTTCATTATAACTCAATGCTACCAATGATAATGACTAAATTCCAATTATTCCATTCAAACGCTTTGAAGATATTACCATTACGATAATGCTATCACCCTACACATTCATACAAACAATAAAAACTTTTTAAATTTTTATCAGTCTTTACTCTGACCACCAACATTACAGTAATGAAACATAAATGATTATAACTAAATTCCAATTGTTCCATCCGAACACTTTGAAGACACCACTATTATGACAATGCTACCAACATACACATTCAAATATAGATTAAAAAAAATATTTAATTTTCTTAATTTTTACTTCTTGCAGGGACTCTGCAAATTCGGCTTGTATGAAGTGTTCAAAGTAGGTTACTCTGGCCTCTTAGATGAAGAGATGGCTTACAGCTATCGTACGTTTGTGTACTTGGCTGCGTCTGCCTCGGCTGAATTCTTCGCTGATATTGCCCTTTCTCCATTGGAAGCTGCTAAGGTTTGTAATTGTAAAACTTATATATACATATTTTCTATTTAAAAAAACGTGATGGCCATTAAAATGTCTTATAATATTTTACTTAAAATACTATGTATAAATCAAATTCGGAGTTTTGCTCAAATCAATAGTTGATTCAACAATACGATTGTAACTGCTATAATATAAATATTTTTCATAATTTCATTGTTGCAATGTATATCTATGTATTTTTTTAACTTAAAAAAATAATATAAAAGGACCACCCTATGATGAAAAAACGCGCCTGGAGGGTGAAATAGTATGTGATGAGTCATAACGTAATACGTTATACTGTCTATTAGTATATATATACATGTCATACAGTGTATTATACATTATAATATATTGTTGTACAGTATGTTATAACTTGTAATACATTGTTATACAGCATGTTTTATATATATATATTATTTTATACAGCGTGTCCATTACATACTATAGTAACCTTATGACTTTTGATTATGAGATTTGAGGGAACGCTTTTTTTATTAGTATTCAACGTTTTTTTTATTCTATGTATAACTAATAAAACTATGTATTATTTGTAATGACAGGTCAGAATCCAAACTATGCCTGGTTTTGCTAACACCCTAAGGGAGGCATGGCCCAAGATGGTACAAAATGAAGGCTATGGCACATTCTACAAGGGCTTAGTTCCATTGTGGGGAAGGCAGATACCATACACAATGATGAAGTTTGCCTGTTTCGAGAAGACCCTGGAGTTATTGTATAAGGTTAGTTTTTTTATATTGATATTAATAGGAAAATCTAATATTATATTTGTAAAATAATAATACAATAATTTAGATCATAATTTATTTGTGTATTAAGTGTCAGTTAATAAAAATATGTCAATTATTATTAATCGACACGCTAACTCTAATATTAATCTTATTTTTTGACAGTACGTAGTACCCAAGCCCCGTGAACAGTGCACCAAGGGAGAACAACTGGTGGTGACGTTCGCAGCTGGTTACATCGCCGGTGTGTTCTGTGCGATCGTGTCGCATCCAGCTGATACTGTCGTGTCTAAGCTCAATCAGGTACAGATTGCTTGATTTTATTCATTCTGTTTCCAACCAAGACATATTCGATTCCCCACTCTCAGTTGAATATTTAATTTCCTAGAGTGAGAATCGAACCTACAACCAATCGGGCTTATAGACGCTCGCTGCGCCACGACTATTTTTAGAAAAATAAATATTTTAAAAATATACATCCTTTATTTCTGTTTCAATTGGTCAAATTCAACTTACTACATAAGATTAATGAAAATCTACTACGAAAAATATAATCGAAATTTCTTAATAAGTGATGCTAGATTTTGTTTTAGTTTACGTCTACAAATTTAAGTACCTTCTCTCAAGTTAGTATCGAACCTACAACTGTCACGTTTGTAGTCTGGCGTTGCGCCATGACTGCTATTCATTTGTTTAAATATACCACCTCTAGATTGCAATATAGTAATATATACGCCCATATGTAACAGGATAAGACGGCAACAGTAGGCTCCATCATGGGCAAACTTGGCTGGGGCGGAGTGTGGAAGGGATTGGGACCTAGGATCGTGATGATTGGTACCCTCACCGCCCTGCAATGGTTCATCTATGACGCTGTTAAGGTAATTATTTAAAATTTTGTCACTAGACTTGAATGTAATATATAGTTCGCAAGGATTGGACTGTGCTTTGCGTTTTGTGTGAGTGATTATAAAAGCAGAGCCAGAAAAACTTACTATTATACCCTATTCATTATGGCACGAGACAAAATGTAAGCAAAGAAATTCTGTTTCTCAAACTTTTATGTATTTTTTTTATTTTCATGTATTTTTTGAAAGCCTGCAAATAAACTATGTAATTTTGAATCAAAATCTCAAATGTTATAATGTTATATATAAAAGACCTTTTGAATGCAATAAGCAAAAAATACAATGAAAATGCAAAAAATTTTCTAAAAGGTGTTTAACTAAGAGAATAATGAAACTACATTTATCTATTATTGAATTATTTATTACAATTCGAAGGATTCCAACGAACTATCATTAACATTAATGACGATTTTTATAGTATTAAAATGTGTCCTAAGTTTGAAAAGAAGTTGGCTTTTGGGAGTACAAACATGTCAAGTATTTAAAAATTATTATTGAAAATATTTTTAAGTATAGAGGTATTATGTTAAAATAATACAATATTTAATGTATATTCATTTATTGAGCTCGGTAGCAAGACACAAAGTGTAACAATCAATTTATTATCAAATTACCCACTTGATATATCTTTTTATACAAAAAAGTAAACAAATGATCAAATCATATATATAACAAAAGGTTAATGTGAAATGGGGTGAATAATTTTTTTTATGTAAAAGTGTACCTGCTTTTAAATATGAAAATTATAAATTATCTTTATTTTTTATTATTGTACTCGTTTTTGTATTTGTTTCTTTTAACTTAATTGTGTAGTGCCTTCGTGAATACGGTATTGATTCTTAAAAAAATGGCAACATAAAATATATCAATTTCCGTATGCCGCACATTGCATCCTCATAATTTTTACTCTCGTCTGAATTCTGGTTTGTCATCATCAAGAACAGCGGTTGTCTCCAGTTTTTATTCTTTTTTAACTGCAAAATATTGGTGAAACCCATTTTTTTTTCTTTATTTGCTAACTTTATTTTTTACTTTTAATAAATCAAACACAAAATAAAGATATAACATGTGACATTGCTATCAATAAGAAGTGTAAGTGACGTGACACATACACTATATATAAACACTCGCACAAATGCAACTCTAGCTCAGTGTTTGCTCTGAATGTGGTTGCTAAATGATTATCAATTTAACCAATTGTTCCTACTGAATATATATGAATAATAAATATGTAATTGTAGACAATGTTTTATATATATGATACTAAATTATTTGTTATTTGACTATAATAACAAAATTGAATATTTTTCAATATATATATTTTTATTTTTCAAGGTATCGCTGAGAATGCCCCGACCCCCACCACCAGAAATGCCTGAATCAATGAAGAAGCGCCTCGCAGCCGAGGAGGCCGCTAAGAAGCAATAAAATAGCAAATTGTTAGAAAAAAACTAAATTATAACCTTTTTACACGTTACTTTATTTTTAGACTGTATAATGTTATACTTGAGGGTGTTGATATTAAAAAGTCATGTTGATATTAAAAAAAGTGTCAAGTCAAAATGACATTTTACTTGAATTTGACCGCCTCTGAATTGTATTTTTTTTCAGTAATTTAACACCTTTACACAAATAATTAAGATTGTTCCAAATATTTACAAGTAGAGGTCGTCGAGACGCAGTGGCAACATATGACTGTACGCAACGGTTGTGGGTTCGATTCCCACTCGGGGGAATGAATTATTTTTACTCACTCAGTCTGGTATTAAGACATTTGCGTCGATAAATTCTTAGCTAAACTTACTGATATATAGTATGAAAATTGTTAATTCTTGAAAGTAAAGTCGCGTGTAAAAAGTGTATGAGCTGCGATATCGTGTGTCTGTTACTTTGCAGTGCAGTATGTTAGAGTAAATCATGGTTAATACAATTTATTTATTACAATATACAATATGATGTAATTAACGTATGCATTCAGCCGAAGTGGTTCAAACGTCTGACAGTAAACGATAGATATATATTGTTGGTTTTATTTTATTTTGTTTCATTTAATCCTGAAGAAACAATTAACGTATAACATATAATTTGAGGTCATCGTGACGCAGGGGCACTAGCGTGCAACTGTAAATGCGACGGGCTGTGAATTCTATTCCCACTCTAGGAAATGAAATTTAAATTTTCATTTCGTCGATCTGTAAAGCTCAATGTTGAGCTTTGCCACTGAAATGTATAATGTTAAGTCCACTTCTGTTCTGAGTGAACTTAACATTAGGTTCCCTCTTCGTTCTTGATATGTGTGGGGTACAGCGTGAAAGTAATCGTGTGTACATTCAATGATATATAATTGTTCAGTCACTTCATACAAAAAAATGGGGAACAAAACAACACTGCTGCCATCTATCGTTTGCCCACCAAAAACAATATTTAGAATTACCGCCTCAGATATCGGCGGGAAATTCAAAATATGGCTAATATTTTGATAATAAATCGATTTTTATTCAAAGCCAGAACGATTCACTCTTTCAAAATCAATTGGAAATATTATTACTTAATTTAAACAAAAATAATTTTAAATGATTTTAATGGAGTGAATTATTTCTGGTTTAATAATAATACAAGATAAATGCAGAAATAAAACAAATAAACACTTTATAATAAATATATATTTATATAT
>DVQM01000301.1:0-19488 GCA_018231645.1 Heliconius ricini | reverse complement strand
ATATACCCTTACAAACATTTAAAACAAAATATAAATGCTTTCACGCAAACATAAAATGCATGTTAAAATAATCGAACCAATTTTTAGTGTGAACGGAGAGTAGAGAGCATACTACACAATACATCTCCAATCAATCAATTTATATCATATATTTCGCCAAATATATGATCATGCAAAAAATATATATACAAAAAGATTCTTATACTTTCTTGCAATAATCAATATACTCACAATTTAAAACCGCAAACTAATTTTTATAAATTGAGAAAAACTATATAATAAACTATTTGAGAGGAGATTCCATTGTAAATTTGCTCGTCTGAAAATCTTATACGCTATCAACAAAAGAAGTGAAACTCAAAATCAAACTAGCAGTCTAAAAGATCGAGCTCATTTTATAATTTACTTTTTCATCTTAATAAACAGGCGCAAAGTAGAAATCTACGTCAATTAAAACGATGCGAATCTCCAAATAAATTGGCGCAGTCTCCTCCACGACATCCACCTGCAATCACCAACCGATACGTAGAATCAAAAACGTAACACACAACTATGACAATGTTACCAACGAAACATAGGATTCGAAGTTATCGATTCTGCGGTCTAATTGTTCATTTTTATCAAGGCGGGCCTCGGGCATGATAGATTATCCTTTGGCTTCCTTTTTCGTTTGGAGAGCGTCGACCGGCGGTGGGGGCGTGGGGTGGCGGCGTCATTGCCCTGTCAACTGAACAATACTAAGCAGACTACGTTAGGATGGAAGTAGGTGCTAAATAAAGAGTTCGACGAACCAGCTTGCACCAACTTGCTATAGCTGCTAATCCGATGCTTTTAGAATTATGGCAAGGAATGGTCTTGTTGAAGTTTAAATGTTCATAAAAAGTAATTTAAGTTAGGTATATGTGTACCTACATCTTAATAATAAATTAATACATTTTGCGAAATCATATTCAATAAAACAGTTTATTTGTTTTAAGTGAACAAAGATAAAATCTCCATTGCTTGATATCCTTCAATATTTCTTCCAACGAAAAGAGAATACTATTTGATATAGTCTATTCTATATATGAATAAATTAAGTGTTACAAGCATACACTAAAATATATGAGGGGCGGGCGGGATCAAAGGACGGCGTTACTATATTCATGTTTATATACAATGTAGTTATTTTTTTTAGATTCACGCTGCATCCCGCAGATAGCAGGTGAGGAAGACACCCAGTGTTAAGACACTCCGCTTCCTATACACTGCTCAATTTTCAAGACATTGCCTTTTGGGGGATAGAGACAAAAACAACATAAGTCATGTTACCAAAACGAGGAAAATTAATCATATTTAAATCTGCATGATTTAATTAGTAAGTGTATATTTTTGTTTATTAAACTTAACTTAAATGTTAGTAGAAATATTTTTTTCTTTATGCGTGAATCTAAAAAAAAAATTCATTTAGAAATCTTAAAATTATAATAACTATAAGCTTAAATACAATCGCATACAATATACCAGTTCTATTATCATTTGTCTGATTGAGAGAGAATTGACGTTTAACTAATGATACTAAATAGGATACACTCAAATAAAGGGGCTTAATACAAACCGACAAACAATTAAATAAGAGTGACTTGTCACTAATTAATTAAGGCTTTATGTTAATGTACTTAACGAGTACCAGCTGTAGGGTGCAATGAGGCGGCGCGAGGGAACCACACTAATATAATGTCTAGACCGATGCATGCGTCACCCCCTTTCTCACGCAACGAGCTTTGAAAATAACCGCGTTCATATTATTTATGTGCTCCACTACTTCTTATCTAATGAACTAACACGAAAATCGATGGCGAAAACGAAACAACCCTTCCTGCGCTGGTAATACTGCCTAAACGATCGAATAGAAGATATAATCTGAGCTTTTGCTAGATTTGTAATCGCACTTATATAATTAACGCATGTAAATGCACATATAGCACCTATTAGTATGTAGGTGTACGTCAAAAGACGTTAAAGCACCATTGTTTGTACGAAGTAGACAAACCCCGTGCGTCATAACAAATTTCTGGAGCTCCAGCTTAGTTCGGGCTCAGGGGACCAGGGGGCCAGGGAGCCAGGGGAGGGGGCCGCCCGCCCCCTCAATTTCCCACGCAACGACCTTTGCGCCTCGCCGATGCACTTTGACAGACTTTACTAATTCAATAGATGGACGTTCTAGATTACACTTTTCTTTGTTTAATAAAATCCTCAATATACTGTACAATATAATGTAATGTTTTGAAATTTAGTCTGTATATAGCTAATACAAAAGTAGGTTGATAGTTATTCCGTTTCCATTGTTTCTTTGTTTAAAATTATACGTTTTTTTCGTTAGAACTTTAATAAAAATATAATGAATAATATTCACAAAAACAGTTTACCTATTTATCTATTGCGAGTAGGTAGTTTTATATAAAATATCAAGTAGAGGTTATCATTTTAAAAAATTAAATTCTTTAGAATGTACGCAAAAAAAAAGGAACATCATACATTGCGGCGTTGAATTGCTCCACTCAACACGCAACGTCTTAAAAATTCTGAAAACGAGAACAGAGTGTCTTAACACTGGGTGCCCTCTATTTACCCTACTATATATGGGATACGGCGTGAAACTTCAAAAAATAAATATATACACATACACATAACGACATACCGTATGTACCAAAACCAATTTCATTAAGCAGAGTAAATTTCAGGGCTTTAACCTTCTTAAAACATCTCGTCTGTATCGCGAGGGGTGAATTAGACCCTGCATAGGAACGAGTAAGACGGGAATTTCGTCAGTGCAGCGTTTAAAAGCATTGAGGCACCAAACCATAAATGAAGGCTTGAACGACAGGAGGGGAGTTGGGGGTTGGTGGGGAGGGGGTGGTTGTTTTGGTCTGTTTGGCCCTGCGACGGGCTCCACAAAGACGTCGACCGATCCGCACACTAATTCAACGGAGATCGATAGTGCAGCCAGCCAATGCGCCCTTTTACGCCCACGTTATAATCGACCGATAATTAAATGCCTTTTCAGTGTGGTTGTGTTGTTTTTTCAGTTTACGCAGCTATATGTTGGTGTCTGTGCCTGTTTTTTTTTGCTGACGTTCTGTTGATCAATGTTGATTTAATGATTATATTGACAGGTTACCAGTTACGTATTTATATGTTAAAATTTTTTATTTCGCTTAAAGTTTTATTGCTTTCGTTTTCAGTATAAGTTTTTATATTTAATACAATATTTATGCCTTATTTATATTTTCAGAAGGCCAAACAGAGTGTAAATTAACTCCGTTCTCTACTTTCTACTCGTTTTGGTATTGCGTGTTGACTAACGTATTTCGTTATGCAACAGAATCAGGAAAATAAAGAGATCGTTTAATACTAAACTCACAATTCAACTTACACAATATCACTTATTTAAACATAAAATTTAAAATCCAATAAAGAAAAATAATATTAGAAACGAGAAAAGTGACTTTAAATAAACTAAAATAAATATTAGGTTAACGAACTTACACATATATATATTACAGTTTCATGCTTCACATTTCAAACTTCAACCGAAAATACTATAGTTAGTTATATGAAAACAAATTTGAATTAAAATAACAAACGCTAACCGAAGCAAATGAAAGTGTTTTACTCCACCAGATTCATTTCATAGCGAAACTTCTGAACGACCTTCGGGGTGCAACTTTTCAATTTATTTTAAAGATGGCGCCCCTCAACGTCTTAAGAAATTTGCATAATACTTAATTCAGATGCTCTGAGATAGATAAAAAGAGCACGAAGCTAAGAGGTTTTAAGAAGATTCATTTTCTCATTCCATTAATCTTGTTAAACAATGTAAATATGTTATATTTCATGCATTACTATTTAGTTTATACAGATTTTTCAACGAAAAACTAATTAAATTTATAATTAAAATATTTTTTTAATACATCATGTGCAACAAATTATTTATCTATGTACTATGTAAAGACATTTTTTATCTATTAAATTCCCGCTTCACGCTGTATTCCGCACACAGTAGGGAAGGCAGAGGGAATTAGTATTAAGACACTGACAGTTCTCCACTTTCCGCCGAATTTTAGAAGCATTGCGTACTGAGTGGCGGAACTCAACGCCGCGCTTTGGCTCGACAGCAGAGCGGAGGAAACATACACTTTAATAAATATATCATGTCCTCGAGCGGGGATGGAACCCACAACACACGTCAGACTTTCTGCCCTTGCGCCACAACCGGCTCCTATTCAAAACTTAGTCGATTTTTAATTAAGTAGATACAACTAACACCACTTAAAGGAATCAACTTAAAAGAAAACCAACAAAAGGTTATATTCATAAACTATTCCAAGCTATATAGTGAATTCTAAAGGCAAAACTCTCATAGTGTTACTTTATTCGAACAGTTCATGAGTCCAGAATGGAGTATTGGCTCAGAAGTAATACAGAATGCAATAGCGTTAGGTCTCGAAATTGGAATCCACAACAAAGGGACGTCAAAGAAACTAGTAAGTGCACGCGGCATAAAGACCGACGTTGCAGGGAACTGAGGAGCCTCGTGCGTCCATCTCCCCCCGGGGGGCCGAAAGTGAGCCCCCTGTCTCACACCCGAAGATGCATCGAGTTTCTGGCCGAAACCGCACCACCCCTTGTAATGAGTTTGCACTTTTATGCATTCTGCCAATTAACTACTATTTCTGTTTGTTGTATTAAATCGACACAAGCTAAGGCTAATTAGGTAGTGTTGCAGATCTCCAGTGGATTTTAGTATTTTTGGAACTTTCATGTGTGTTTGCTAAATTTATGTGCATAATATTTTAGAAGTTTTATCGTTGATACGTTTTATTGTTGTTTTGGAAACGGATTGTTTTTATTTCTTTCAGTATGAACACAAGCTTTGAATATATTTAAAAAAATACACAAGAAACGTCTTGACCTCGCATACTAGTTGACATTTGAAGTTTAAACGCCTTTAAGACGCCATGCACATACAAGGTATCCCGAAAGCCTTCTTCTATGATATATTTGCTGGAAATACCTACCTGCACAATACAGTCACGACATGCTCGTGCACCGATAAATCGCATTAGAGCCCACGTGCAACGAATACATTTTTAATCTTGTTTCCTTTATATTATCTAGGTAAGAAAAGCACCTGTCTGTCGCAAATTGATCTTCTGTAACGTGTAACGTTAACTATAATGCAATACTTATCGAAAGCACATAGATTTGTATGTGAGATAACATGTATATACACATAATATACAAACTTACAAAACAAACATTTTTGTATTCATAAAATAAAACGTTAAAACCAACATATTTTGTAAATGGCAACTTTTTAACATATTAAAAACATGCATTCACCATCGCTCATTACAAAATAAACAAAGGAAGGCTGAAAATTAGGGAACGTGTTGATAAACTCCGACGTACGACGTACACCGACGTACATACGACGTACATCGACGTACATACGACGAGAGCACAATAAAGTTACCAAAAAACGAATAGGACCCACCGCAAATATTAATAACGCAAGCGCTGTCATCCATAGGTCTTTTCATTCGGTACGAGCCGTGCATGCAGTGTCAAAGCACGTAATTAGTATTTAGGAAGGTGGTAAGAAAGGCGAGGTCGTGGGCCAGACGTCGGGTATCGATCGAGCGACCTGCCCCACGCTCTCCTGCCCCCCCACCGTGGGGGCTGGGAGCCACGCACATCGAGCCACCAATTGACACACTAAAGGTAATACTTGGCACTTACGACGTTGCCTTCTTTGCAGTTAGCCAAACGACGACGCTGCTCTAAGCTTAGTTTTGAAATACAAACATTATGGCCAAATGCAACCAACCCTGATTACACAGATATACACTTATGTATATATGTATGTATACACTGTATACACTCGACACGAACATGTAGAACTAAAGAAGGTTTCATTAAATATATTTCTTAGTTTATTATTTTCGACTACTTGTTACAAAGCTGGCAGAAATAGCTGAAAGTTACAAAGGCTCGACCCAGTTGGCGTTGAGCCCGCCTCTAGGTCGTACCAGCATACGTAGAAATAAATGCATTACTTAACCTTGAAAATGTTTAAATCAAATAACTTTCACAAAAAGATTAACAGGAATTGTCGAAACAACGTGAAATGTTGTCATGTGCCGTCACCTTGTTAACGTAGTGAAGGATATCGAAAACGATCTTACATTTATATTTTAGTTTTTTTTCGATCGCCAATAATAATATTTATAAAAATTACAAATTTTATTTACAATAAATAGTTAATATAACGAATATATTCAGTAGATATGTAAGTATGTATTATTAAATACGAATACCTATGCTTATTAATTTATCAGTGTTGAGTCACGCAAATTGACAAACAATGGCTTGAGAATTCGGCGTAAAGTGAGAAACGGAAGTGTCTCAATGGGAACGGAATAACACTAAGTTCATAGGTTCCCTAAAAAAATAATAAAAAAAAAATATTACGTATATGCTTTGCCTGCTGTTTCTTTTGTTTTTACTGTATTAAATAAAAAATACGTAACTATATAAATTTATTCTACACACAAATTTTAAATAGGATCTATAGTACTATTATAATAAGTTAAAGTAAGAAAATATATATTTTTAAATAGCGAAAAATCCTAATCAATAATGTTGTGTATTTAAAAGAATAGCAATAATTATTTACATTTCCAGTCGTCTCATACAAAAACAATTTCCGACAAAGGAATTAGAAGGGAAAATAAGCAGAGCACGCAGATTGTCCGAGGCAACGTCGGTGCACTTTGGAGCTCTTGGGGGAGGTTTAGACACTGGGCGAGGGGTGGGTGGTGTAAAATCACCCGCAATCATTTATACCCGAACTGCCTGTAGAATTACTAGCTGTCACTAAATTCTAGAAATTTCTCAGCTACCGCCAACGTTGCGTGTTTAATAGGAAACAAGATATATAAATGCTGTTTAAAGAAGCAATGTACCCTTACCTCGGCCG
Source organism: Heliconius ricini (assembly GCA_018231645.1). NCBI lineage: Eukaryota > Metazoa > Arthropoda > Insecta > Lepidoptera > Nymphalidae > Heliconius > Heliconius ricini. Next base: position 12,464 of record DVQM01000301.1, on the reverse strand, counting down.
GGTTTCGTTTTGAAACAGTCTCGAATATAACAAGACGAGAATGCTGCACATTTCGCTTCCTGTATAATATATTGCGGAGCATTCTCTCGACGTATCGTAGAGAGTGCGTCATGTACCTACATACGATAATAATTAACAATTTGAAATGGTGTAATATGTACGTGCCATATTTATATAAATAGAAACAGTCTAGAAATGGCATTGATCTGTAGCATACAACTTTTACTTAAGTGGTTATGTGTACATATTGACTATTGATTTAAAAAATATATATATATAAATATGCCTAAATAAATATACTAGTAATCTTGTTGAAAATAAAGGTTTCTTTTATTTATTAGGTATAAACATTACCTAACATTCCTGTGCACTTATAAAATAATAACATGTAAACAAAACTATGAATATATCATCATTATTGGCAGACTAATGAAATTGGCGGTTAATTACACTTTTCATAAAGGTGTCCTTTAAAAGCACAGATTATATAGCGAATATTTGCAATAAATTGACAGACAATAAAGCTTAAAACACATCAATACAAAAATTTGGAATAAATTCAACAGCAATTTCAATTTTGTCTACGTCATATTAATATTCAAGCTACGCTACTATCCCAAAACAATTGAAGAATAAAATAGTAAAGCCAATATATTTCGGAAGCAAATTCAATTAGCAGTATAAGACACTACGCTAGTGCTAGAGTTAGCTATACACGCCACGTGAGATGCGACGCTATTCGTGTCAGGAGCCTGTATCCGTGACCCAGTTACCAACACCCCCACCCCGGGTTCCGTATATTTCGGTCTAGTTTATGTCATTTTGCTACAAAAAATTTATTTACTATGATTTTTTTTGAATTTTTGACTATGATTTCACTATGATGAAAAATTTATTTACTATGTTATGATGTGATAATGAATAATGGTAATAATTGTGAATTATTTTATTGCTCTATTTTTTATCAAAATGTAAGTTTTTTTAATTTTTATTTATTAATCTATTTAACTTTTCTTTAACTCCTCTATATCTATTAACTATTTTACTAAATGAGGTAATTATGGTTATAAATATAAATGTGTAAAGTTTAACTGCAACAAGCAAATATAAGTTCCTAATAACTTTGTAAATGTTTTAAAGCAAATAAAATATATTAAGTATGGATCTTTTAGTAAAAGAGTAAATATGCACTCTTGAGAGTAGACGAGACGCGCTTTAAACGAGCAATTCTTATTTGTTCTAATAATTTAAATTCATCTCTATTATTTTGGAGATAATAAAAAATAAACAGCATTTATTATTTTGTTTTCATTAATACAATTAATGTATTAAAAGAGTACGTATTTAAAGAGAGTATCAGCTTTACGCTGTATCCCACACACAGCAGTGTAGGCAGAGGGGACCTAGTGTTAAGACACTCCGTTCCCCACTTTCTGCCGAATTCTGGAGGCATTGCTGAGTGGCTTTTCATATTTGCTTTGTAATTATATGCTTCCCTGAAATTAATTTTACCTGTAAAAAATACACATATATACTCTTGCACGACTTTCTTATACGTTAATAAAATTAAAAAAATGTTATCTGTATAATTAAAGCGACATAATCATTATTAAGTAAACACGGTAATTTCACGCTATCGTCACTTGATCGACATGACTATAGAATATGATGTTCCTTGGACATGTGCAGCAAAAATTATAATTTAAAACGCTCACGAATAACGCAATTGAAATCAAAAGCGTCCGCTGCCGTAGTTATCAAAAATGAAGCATGAAAAATGAAAACCGTTGTAAAAATGGCAGCATCTCACGAAGATATTGAGACAGGTGCACTCATCAAGATTATTACAAGGAGAACGTTCGAACACGTCTAATTTACTGGTTGTACCGTGCGATTATAATATTCCGTTTAATTAGATATAGCAATTAGAGGCAATCGCGACACCGTCCGCGTCGGCGCGAGTGGCGCGAACCGTCCATTATCCATGCTAATTCGAGCCGCTACCGTGCGCACAATAATCTCGGGAAAAATCGCCTCCTCAAGGGGCCAACAGAACCCCATGCTAGCATATGCATGCTTACTTAATTTGCATCGGTTAATTACAACTTAAGTAACGGAGTGCGGTTCGATGTGAAAATAACTTCCTTTTCGTATGTACGAGTACGTTATATGAATAATTATATGATGCGAACTATCTTGTTGTTATCGACGTGGGATGTCTATCTATTGGAATCATCGCTTATGCTGAAACAATGTGCGCACGAATATGTAAACTGCATGATAATAGATTTTTCTTTTTAAACATAGGTTCGTCGTCGCGTAAGTTGAGACTGTCGCAGGACTGGGTTTGATGCCCTTTTGTATGGTTTTGATATAATGATGTATAAATTATTTCCATTTTCTCGTTCTGGCAGTCACTTAGGCAATGGCTCGGAAATTGTGCGGAGATATGAGGAAAGATTTGTGAAGTATTAACACTAACATTGCTTTCGCTCTGCTTGCTCTGCTCTCCGTGTCATTTTTACTTTAGGCACTTTGTGTACGATTTTTTCGAAGTTTTCATTTAGATTAATAACATTTATTCACCGTGAACATAACATGTGGATTCTGGCTGCCTGTCCATTAAAGCGAAGTTAGGGTGCAGAGCAGAGAAACGGAAAAATATTAAAAGTAATACGGTAAAACAAAATATCAAGGAATAAGAAATACATTTCGGAAAGGAAAAGAAATAAGAAAATTGTCTAGATTTAACAGTCTTAAAACTTTGGACTTCCTGAAGTGTTTTGTCATTATGTGGTCTGTCCAATAATTTAAATGATTCTAAGTCACTTAATGCAGAATATTATGTGATAGGTATATCACTTGGGAACTTTCTCAACCCATAGATACCTACAGCATCAATTACTATTAAAGTTTTATGACATTAAACAACGTTATAATATCTGGTCACGAAAAATCAATGCAGCTTACAAAATCTATTACAGAGAAAAAAAAAAGTAGCTTATCTAAACCGACTTCCATACCGACCGACTAAAAGGCAAAAAAATACTTACTTTTTCTTTAATAGCAGCTTTACGCTCTATCCCGCACTTAGCAGGTTAGGTAGAGGGAACCTAGGCTTAACACACACCGCATTAAAGCACTCCCGTTTACCACTCTCCACCGAATTCTGCAACCTATCAGATGCAAGCACATTCTAATAAATAGTATTGTAAGTACCTTTGATATTAAAAGGTAGTTCGTTAGGTTTGCACGAGGAGTATTCTGTGTTCTAATTTATTTTTTAATTAAGTTATGTCTTGCTCTTTGACTATTGAAATTTTCTTTTGTATTCAATGATATATATGTAAATGAGTAATTATTATCTTTTTGTTTAAAAGTAAGCTTTTTTTTGATTTATAATTTAGACAATGATTTGAGCCTCGCACGAAGAAATCATGGTACAATTTACTAGTTCTTGCTTTCTATTGTTGCAAATTTCTAACGGTATAGACGAAGCAACCACAGATTCAATAATCTTCTGCTCCATACTCTTTCTTTAAATTAAAAATATGATGTCCATCCCACAGCAGTGGCTACGTTAATTAATTTACATCAAAATTTCAACTTAAATAAGATGTCTGCCACAATATCACTGATAAACCTGTAGCGTCGATATAATTGGCAGAATTTTAAATTTTATATACTCAAACGATTGATTAAAAATAAACGAAAAAAAACAAACTTAAATTATAGGTCTCTGTCGTAATTTTAACCAGTGCCAATTTATTTAATAACTCTGCCGTTTAAATAACATGATAAGTAAGTTTTGGCCAAAAATTTATATTTCGTCAAATTCAACTTTACACGAGCTGCGCATGCGCATTCACACCTTTTCCCATTAAACTGCATAAAAGTCAAACATGTTCAAGTACTTTTTAATAAAAAAATATATAATTTAAACTTCGATCAATCCATGACATTAGTTAAATGAGTAAATCGTTAAATTAATGAATTTAGATTATGTAATCTTTCTAAAAACTCGTTTGCGTTTACAGACGAAATTTTTCTACATACTTCAAAATTATCAGGTTTTTGTTTTGTTTTGTTTTTATTGAAAAACGAAACATGAAAAGAAACAATCGAGCCCAGTAAACACAAAGACTGGCATAAAAATTATGCAACTTTTCCAAACTTTCATTCAATACTTTTCTTTCAAATTTCTAAATAATAAAGGCCAGTCGTGGCGTAGGGGCACAAAGTGTAACTATAAAATCGATTAAGTGGGTTTAATCCCCTTATATTTTTATTTCTTCAACAACAAGCAATGCCTACAGAACTCGGCGGAAAGTGGACAGAGTGTCTTAACACTAGGTAAAGCTGATTTAATGTTTTATTTTAATTCTCAATAATTTAAAATTGAAAAATTTGGAATGACTTGATTTTAAGTTCTCTATGCTCACATACACATACACACACACACACGCACGCACGCACGCACGCACGCACGCACGCACGCACGCACGCACATAGCAACACCAGTAAAAGAATGAAAATATTAAATATTTAATTTCCTCAATTTGGAATCGTATCCACAACCTGTAGTGTTTACAGACACACGCTTGTGCTCCTGCGCCACGACTGGCCTCCACACATACTTGCAAAATTGACTAAATGGGTGTTGCTGTATAAAAACACTAGATACACTTACTTGAATATTTATTTATTTACACAATACATATGATCAACATAATGCTTTATTAGTCCCTATTAATATAAAGATACCTCTCAATAAAATAAGACAATTAAATAATTAAAGTTCTGTCCACTATTTTAATATATTAAATTAAGATTACAGTAGTCGTTCAAAACTTATTCTTGTCAAGTATTTACCTACTTATATATTTCTTTAATTATTGGTCAAAATTATTTTTATTGGCGGATTGTTTACAAAAAACATATATATTTAGAAATAAGTCTAATTCCTCAAATATATACCTAAAAAATAAGATAAATCATTTGAGCGTCTACTGTCTCTTATTCTGAATAAAAATCAGAGCAGGAATATAATTGAAGGCCTCTTGATAACTACTTGGTACGTGAATTTGAATTCAATCTTCTAATACGGTATCTTGGGTACGGTATCGGTTACGGTTCTCTTCATAAGTCGCGCTTAAACTTCAAAACTTTAAAATTATGAATATGTCATGAATTAAACATATAACATTTTCTATTCCGTACTAATAAAGGAAAACCAATTAAACAAAAAAAAATGTCGAAATAACTCAAAAATAACGCTTAGAGTGCTACGTAATACACAAGATATGTCACTAATAATAAAACACAAATCATAGCCAACATTTCTCATTCTTTTCTTCATATATTTTATGCATTCAATGTATCTTCATTTTAAAAGATCGATTAATGAGAAAATTATAATAATATGAAATTTGTATCGAATGTTATTTTAACGTTCGACGTATCGTAACGATTTCGATTCTCGCTTTTAAAACCTCTAAAATATCCATCAAATTTCTGTCAAGTGTGATTTCAATAAAATTCGGCGCAACGCCAAGATGGAATATTATGGACCATGTAGTTTACTTAAAACTGACTCGATATCGATATTTTGTATGTTAGCAGAGTTTAAAAGATATTGAGCATCTGGTTTGCTTTTCTTATTTATCGATGCATCTGATGCTTCACTTGTGATTCTCTTTCTCTTTTTAGTGTCGGTTCTTTCTTTCATTTCTATACTTTCTACTTCTAGAACAATCTCTGTGACTCTTTCGCATACTTGTTTTTCACTTTTCAAAGGAGTATCAATACTGGTCAGTGTCGAATCGAATATTTCGTAACATTGCGCCCTTCGATCTTTCATTGGAGTGTAAAGTGTGTCAAAATTACATATCGAATTTACAGCATCTTCAGTTTCTTTAGGGTTGTATTCAATTGAACTTTCTTCGAATAATACTTTAAAGTTGGTAGATCGGAGTCTAATCGATACATCATCATCAATACACACTTCCATAGAAAATTTGTCTTTCAATTTGGCCGTGTCCGGTTTTGGTACGAATTCGGCTTCATTAAATTGATATGTGATATAATTATCGCTCTCTTCGTCACAGCCGCGTACCGACAATTCTATTTCTTCAATATCCTCATCTTGGACAATTTGCAAGTTATTGGTGCTGCAATCTGATTCCAATTTATCGCTAACATTCTGTGCATTACTGGTGCCCAAGTTAAAATCGTTACTTGTAGATTTTACCGCCGTGTCTTGTATCTCAGTAGAATCGAGTAGGTCTCGCTCTATCTTTTTCGCGGTCTCCACATCGAAGCCGCGTTTAACTAAATCACCGTGTAAACTTCCTTCTGTATCATCTTTTTTCGATATTGTAGATTCTATATATTCTTTTATATTTTTTAGTTCGTCTTCCACGTTTTCTGCAGGTTTGGCATCACGGGATCCTTCTTCTGACCATCGTAGCGGTCGATCCGAGTCTGAATCTTGTGGACAATCTTTTACAATATCTTGATCACTCTTTGACTGATCCGACGATGTATTATCAGTGTTATCTTGATACGTATTTGTGTCTAATTTTCTTGGTGTAGACGATTTTCGTCGCGATTTCGTGGGAACAGCTAAAGTAGCAGGTGTGATGTGGATTTTGTCTTTACTCGTTCGATTTTTCGATTTAGACGAAGGTGTTTGTGAAATGGACGTCTTCTTTTTCCTAATAGACAGTTCTTTACTGGGTGTTGTTTTGAATGGTTTAATTTTAATTTTGTTAGGTGTACTCTTTAATAAAAACGATTCTTTCTTAAAAGGAGATTTGACAGGTATTTCTTTCTTTTTCATAACAGATTTTGATTTTGATTTATTTTTTGAGTCCGTTGATTTTGTTCTTTTATCTCGTGAACTCGTGCTCGTACATGCTGATGTAACAAGTGTGGCGTCATCTTTGGTCCTAGTAATTGGACTTCTATAAGATACATTTCTGGTACATTTTCTTTGCGGTCGACCGGACCTTTCTACTTTCTTTTTCTCCTCAACTTTGGGCTCACTTTTCTCTTCCTTACACATATCTTTCTCTTCTACGATCGTCACATCAAAATTTAATATTTCCGGTACAAAATCTTGATCATCTGGTTTATAATAGGACCCTCCACTTGAATAATCAGTTGGCCGCGATGAATAAGACGATGGAGTTGCTTGTACTGGTTTGGGAGTATCAAAAAACCTTGGAGTTGGTATATTCATAATTTTTATATCAGAAATAGGCTCGCCTGGTAGATCTGGTCCTAAAAATTTCGGTGTTTCCATTTGTATGTCATATAACACTTGTTTGTACGGCGTTTCTAACAAATCTGATATATTTAGTTTGGCACCGATTACGTTTTGTAATGAAAGACGTTCAGCATCAGGTGTTTCTGTTCTATCATCACTGTTATTCATTTTAATTTGGTTTTCATTATTTTCTTTACTTAAATTATCTAAAGCATTCCAATCAGACTTAGATATAATATTTACAGTTGGTTTAACTACAGGTTCCTCAGCTTGAACTACTTTAACGACAGGTTCTTTTATGATATCCACAGATTTTACAGTTTTCTTTGTTTTCTTAGTTTTAGGTGAATTTTTTTTCTTGGAACTCATATCATCAATTTTATCAATTTTCGACTTTTCGTTGACTTTCTCTAACATAGGTGTTTTCTTTTTAACATTTCTGGTATGTTTTGATTTAGACCTGGGCGTGGTTTCAATAGATTCATCATTTCTAACAGCTAGCACACGTAATTCAGCATCCCAATTTTTCTTCTTTTGTTTTACATTATTTTCTTTCGTTGATATTTTTTTAGCTTCAGATTCTACTTTCGAATCTTCTACATTATCTGCATTTGGTATATTTGGATTATCTACATCAAAAACTTCGCTAATAACAAGTTTCTCTGTCTGATTGTCCTGTTCGTTTATAGTTTCATGTAAAATACGCCTCGGAGTGGTGAAATCTAAAACTCTAACATGTGAAGTCCTACGTGGTGTAGAACTGGATTTTCTTGCGGGTGGTAAAATATTTGGTGTGCTAGTTTTATTTGAAATAGCCATATTATTATCTTTTGGTAATGAATTGTGTGTTATATCTACTGTTTTAACAAGGCTCATTTCAACTGGTATTTTAGTTTCTTGGCTTGTAATATCATTTTCTTTATTTTTATCTTGTACTGTATTTAAACTGTTTGACGAAACGTCTACAACTAATGGTAATAACGGATTCGGAGTGTTTGCTTCTGTTGTCTTTATGTTGATGTTGTTGCTTGATGAAACTGTTGTTATAGTTTTACTTGGGGGCCCTGTAATCGAAATGTATTTGGAGATAAATATATAACGACACTGAAGTTATGGCGTTATAGAGACTGGATGTTAAATTTCTTTAAGCAATAATACATATTTCCATTATCTTCAATAATATTTTTTATTATAAAACAAAACTGCTTATCACAACACTACATTTATATCTATTATCTATATAAAGGCGTTTTATGTTGTTTACACTTATATAAGGATTGATTAAAGAGGATTTTTATGGCAAGGTAAGCAAAATAAAACATAGTTTTAACACTCCATTTTCCACATTTTTCTCAATGTTCCCCAACGAGACATTACAGGTTGAATTACAGACTACACCACGCATTGTCCTTCTAATATAGCGAGGAACATTAAAATAACTCAATCCCCCAAATAAGAATCGAACCTACAACCATCGCGTTTTAAATTAAAAAAAACCTTTACCTGACGAAGGAACAAGAATAATAGTAGGCATCGCCATAATCTCCTCTTTATTATATCTAAAATTTCCATTTCCACCATTATTGTTACCATTAATAACAATCCTTTGCATGTGCAACAACGGCGATGATATTGGCTGTAATGGCGGCATTATTAACATATTTTTTTTTACTACGTCATCTAATTTGACATCTGATAGAATTTTTATCTTTTGCTCATCTGGTTTTGGTTTTATCGGTCTTATCTTTTGGTGTCTGGTTTCTTTGCTTATTGGTGTGGGAAGCTTATGTAGGAACTGTGGTCTTGGGGGTCCCTTAATATTTGTTATTGGATTTATATTTGTTTTGTTATTTTTTGTTGTGGCAATCCTGTAAAAAAATAATAATAAAATATACTTGGAATGGTTTCATTTCGTCTATATAATTATAAAGCTTAATCTGTTTTTTGTCGTTATTTACTCATACATTTTTATATATATATATACATAAAACCTTGTTATATTTATATTCATTGTTTTTAAGAAAGGCTTTGGTCTCTTTTTTTGAATTTGCTTAATAGGTAGCAATTTTGCACTCTAAGCCTACGATTTAAGGTTAAAAAAATTCTTTTAAACAATTTGCAGAAAAGTCAGAGGGAACATAGAGTAAACACATTTAGTTCACCAAGCTGCATGCTGCAATTGAACCCTGTGCATGTGGCAAGGTTATCCCTGCGCTTTATATCGTTATCAAAGTAAAGAAAATAAAATTATTGATTCCCTCAAGAAGAAATTAAACCCAAGCTCCACTATCGTCACATTTATACTCACTGCACCAGAATGCACTTATTATTATTATATTTTATAGAAAAGACTACTTACTGCACATTATAATTTTCTGAAGTACTAGAATCTGGAACTATTGGCTTCTCACCATCTGTGCTTCCTAAGACAAAAAACAACATATAACTCCTATTCTAAAATAAAGTAACAATCTTTAAATTTTTACATGTCTAAAAAAATTTATACAAGTTTTGAAATTTTCAACTTAACTTAAATTAACTTAGCTTTACGCTTTATCCCTAGCGGGGTAGTCAGAGAGAACGGAGCGCCAAACGCTACGGTCTCTACATACCTCCTTCGCCTCGTCCTCATGCTTTTTACGTGACCTTCCTCAAGTATTGCGTGATACTGTGTTTTCGAAGGTCAACCGAGGAAAACTTTGAAACTTTTTTAAAGTGTTATTCCACACTTAGGAAGGAAAAATACTTATTTTAGAAAATGTATAAAAATTTCAACGTAGCGGGACTCGAAGCGGCACCTCCTGGAAACCGACCAGATCGGTCGGACCTATTCTAGAATAAGTATTATCCAAGTTTTATTTCCTAAAAATATAATTCCCACTGATTTTGATTGATATTTCATTTCCCCCAGGAAATGAAATGTTTAATATTTTCATTTCCTTGCTCTGATCTCTTACAATTTGACGGCAATTGGGGAACGGAATTGCCTCAATGAGAATAAAATATTTTAATATAGGTTTAGTTTGTACAGGAAAATCTTAAAATAAATCAAAATTAATAATTAAACCTTACCACTAACTCCAATAGCAAAATCTTGAAATGACCCAGCATTGCTTATAAATTTGTGAACATCTAAACTATCTCTTGGTCTTTGAGCCAAAACATAGTCTTTATTACATTCTGTATTGATAATATTTCTTAGATTTTCAATCTTTTCCTGTGTTTCAATTAAATTTGCCTAGAAAATGATAAAATTTCAATCAAGATAATGGACCAGTGTTGACACTGTCATTTGGCTGACCAAAGCTGAGAAATAAATAGTGGAAATCAAACCCACAAGCATCGTCTCCATACTCAGGACACTGTTTCCATATACCAATAGGATGTCATAAACATCTAAGCTTATATCAAATAAGACAAATAATACAGTTGAATCCCTCTGCCTACCCTATCATAGATTAAATAAATAAGAACCTTATTAAACTAACTTACCGTTAATACATCCTGTGTATTTAAAGTAACCTGTGCTATATCCTGATTTACATCTAAAGGTATATGAGATCGATGTGTAGAGTCTGTATCACTACTCTTTACACCAGCTCTAATGTCAGGCTCAGCCAGAGCATTGGGTGACAAAAAAATCTCTTTCAACCCTTCATTTTTATAACTTTTCTTATTACTATTTACAGAGTTACCTGGAAATGATAATTTATAATGTTTATATTTATAAAATACATTTTTTATATTATCATATGGATGACATTTTGTTTATTTATGTTTATTGTACCACCATGGTAAAGATATTGGACTTTTATCTTTGTCTAGTTTATAAGCTATACATTACTTACTTTCTGCTACTAAGCTTTTAACTTATAACATCTTTACATTAGGCAGATAAAACTATGTGTTAAGGCACTCTGTTCTCCACATGCTTAGTGGCAAAACTCAAAGCCATGTTTTTTATGATACTGAAAAAATTAAAATAACTCATACACCAAATGGGAATGGAACTCATAACCATCATGTTTACAGGCAGTCATGTTTTTGTGCACAATACGCTATAATATTTATATTAAACTAGTTTGTTTTTAAATAAATAAAACTATTTTCCCAAAATTAATTTTCTTTCATCATAACCTTAAAATTTTATTTTATATCTACATTTTTAGTTGGCTTTTAAGTTTCAAAAGGAGCGTGAGGGACACAGCACTCAGTCTTGCTTAGTTTTATACTTTACCCTACATACTGCAGAGTAGAGAGAGAACAAGACATTCCATTTTCAATTTTGCAAATGACTTTGCCAGAGGCTGGTCCTGAGGCCATCCTGGCTCAGAGTAACAAGCATAAAGTAGCATAAATAAGCTGCTATGTGACAATTGTGGATTTGAATCCTACTAGGAGGAATTAAATATTTAATATTTTCATAACCTTGTTCTAACAGCAAGGTAAACCCGGTGCTGAATTCCACCACTCAACATGTTGTCTCAAAAAATTGGGAGGAAGAGGGGAACATAAGTACATTAACACTAGGTTCCTAGGTTCCCTCTGCGTACTCTGCTATGGGTGGGATACAGTATGAAGCTAATTGTAATGCCACAGTGGGGATATGAAAATAATTAAATCTCCCTAGTACATATTGAACCCACAACCATCATACATTTAAAGTCCCAAACTATACTTTAATGGACCCACCTGACTCTGACAAAGTCATACCTGTATGTATGTATAACAAATATTTATATATATTTACCAGGTAAATCCTCCAAAGATGTTGTTTCAGTACAAGTGCGTGAAGGACAGGCAATTTGACTAGGTTGTAAAGTTGATACGGATTTTATATTTTTCTTACAAATACAGGCACCCAAGCTTAATGAATTACAGACATCACAGCCATTACTTTTCACATAGCTTTGCTTTAAGCTAAAATTTAAAAATATTATTATTCATTTTTAAAGAAATAAGGAATATGCTTTTGAATCAAGTCTTTTTGAATGGTAATAAGATATATTTTGTATCGAGCATACAACAGAGTAGGCAGAGAGTGAAGATATTGCTTTTAACTAGTGTCAAGACACTATGTTTTCTGCTCTCTTTGCAAATTTGAGTCACTGTGTGGTATAGCAGAACTCAATAAGAGAAATAAAAAAAAAACATATTCTTAAGATTGAGAACAAACTTACAACTTCGTCATTAA
>DVQM01000300.1:0-19512 GCA_018231645.1 Heliconius ricini | reverse complement strand
TATATATATATATATATTATAAAATTTTTAAATATTTAAGTTCAGTATTAACTCTGGAATGGTCTGCAATTATAAATTTATAGTAAAATGGCAACATTTATTAAGAAAAACTTACTATCGAAATGCTGCGCCTGTTCCATCAGGAACTGGGATCCTTGTTCCCATTGCCGCTCGAGGAGCTGGTCGAGGCTCTGGGCGCTAGAACCTCGAGAACCTGAACTTGTACCCTGTAATTGAGCAGTTGTTAATTGTTTGGTGACTATTAGTTTTTAGCTTCACTCTGTAACACGCAATATAACAGTGTAGGCTCTATAAATATTTGGAGCATTTAATACTGTGCCCATACCCAGTGAAACTATAAAAAAAAGTAAGTCATGATTAATTATTAATTATTATTTCCTCACAAACAAACGACCATTTAATTTATTAGTATATAGCAATTAAATACGTTTCTTTAATGCACTCACCGGCGCGGCCTTATTAATCAGAGGCGGTGGCACCAACACATCGGACCCTGAAGATGTTCCGGCAGCATGTGCTGCCAGTTCAGCACTAAGCTGTTCCTGGAGACGTGCTGCTGCTCCACTTTCGGGGTTCAGCTCGTTACCTAACATGTGTGGTGCTGTACTAGCACTGCATCTAGTTTAAAGAAAAATATAATTAAATATATGTTTTTATTTCAATAAAAAAAACCAACGACCTCAAAAGTAAAAAATAATAAGCCTATTAATTGTTAGCCTGAACAACTACGTTTTAAAACAGAACAAAATTTGATGTATGAATTATACATATTGTTTTCAATATAAAAAATACTCACCTAGGCTCAATTTTTGGTTTCAGCGGTCGCTCGGAGCCTTAAACAGTACATAAAAACGTTATATAATTATTAAATTTTTTTATGATATATATTTATTGGAGGTTAACTTTTAATTTGATAGGTATCTCAAATATAATTAATAAAAAAAAACCAAGTTTAAATTCATATCTTATTACTTCTTATGGTAAGTGTAGTAAAATTATCAAAATTATCATGGTTTTATTAAAAATTCAATAATTACTGAAGAAAACAGATTTTACCAATGTATTAAATTTATTTTATTGTGCCTACTCTGCTATTTGCGAGATACAATGTGTCTTGTGTCTTTTAAAATTGTCGACGTCGACGTGTTTTTTTGACTCGATAGTCACAATCGAAATCAGTTTAAAAGAAGCTACATTTTAAATCCTCACATAGGATTAATATACCAAGCAAGGATTTACATAACCCGAACCCGAGTGAGTAAGGATAAAAACACCCAAAACACTTTAATTAAAGAGAAAGAAATCTTACTCGGAGAACTAGGCGGTGAATCTTTAATCGTTTCCTGATATATAGGCGGCGGGGTCGGCTGCGGTGGGCGACGAACACTGGCAAGGTTTTGCATTGCTGTTTCTGTAGAAGCGTAAATGTTAAACAATTTTAAAATAAATTAATGGTAATTTTGTTATAATATAATTTGGTTGGAAAGTGAAAGATAGATTACTGGGTTACACGGCTATGAGGCAAGTTTGTATCCGCCTTGTTTATTGTGTAGAAAAAATATTATTATATAAATAAATAAAACGATAAAATGCTGTTTATTTCAGAGATAAAAAAAATACAATCATGTCATCAACTTTATTTCAATACTGCAAACAAAATCGGAGTGGAAAATCTCTCTGCGCTTTGTTTAAACAAGCAATAGGTAAGCACTAATCATATTATTTAAATTTAAAATTATACAGAGTTATTTAAATATAATAATATAGTAACAGAAATCTTAAGTCAATCTACGATTTTTACTTTCAATATCGCATTTAAATATTTCTAATTATAGATACGATTTCATTTTCATGAAAAAAAAATTAATTAACTACGCAACGATATTTGCTTGAATAGAGTTTTTGTAAACAGATAAAACGTATTTTCGTGTATTCAAAGACACTCTTTGATAATGACCAAAGAAGAAATAAAACGGAGTCCCTATTACCTAACTACTGCATAAAATTAAAAAAATACTTAAAATCTCCTTATTTATAGCTTATAAGTTAATAAACCAAGCGTCAATAAAGAAGTCTACGAAAAGCAGTCTCACAAATAGATCGCAGAAACTTGATATATTTGAAAGTTGCATCGGGAAGACAGTTCGGTGCTGCGAGGGATTGATGGCAACTCAACTATGAAAACGGAAGTCGGAACGGATGGGTGTATTATAAAGTTAGTGTGATCATCGACTTAGGTTGTAGTTTCGATTTATTGTTAATTACCTATAGTCTATTCACTTGGGCATGAGACAAAATGTAAAAAAACAAAGTTTCCCAAATTTTTTTATTTCGCTTTTTTATTCAATACTGAATGATCTACTTTGTGTTCAAATATTTATGTTTGCATCGCACTTATGTAGTGACTCCTAATGTTCTTTGATATTTCATTATCGTAATTATTATTAGGATTTTAAATTGTTTTACAATAAAATACGACCTACTTAATATATATCTTAAGGTACAGTATTTTTTTTAATACATATATGTACGAAGATTTTTCTTAGAGAGCCTTGTAATATAGTGAAAAATTTTTATTTATTACATTCACCAAACCTTAAAAAAAGAACTTATTAAAGGAATTTGCAATTGCGTAAGCAGACTTAGTGATGAAAATAACTGGCCTTTAAAAGGGTTCATTCCTAATAGCGTTCTGATCATATTTTTTTTGGGGATTTTAAATTAAGTTAATTATGATAAAATATTTAAGCCAAGCAACCCATATAATAAAATCACTAAACTAACACCAAAATACTAAACTACATGAAAAATTTATGAAATGTAAGGTTCTAAAATTGTGCGCAGGTAAGTAAGAGGTAATAAATATTTCTATATCTTGCAAAGCGAGACCATAGTACCTAATAATAATACTTAGTGTATTTCTTAAGACGTACAATTTTGGAGTAAAAAAGTACCTTCCAGGTAAGAATGTGCCATTTTAAGCAGCCACATGTTGTTAACCGCAAATATACCATCATTGAAAATATTTCGTAATTGTATATACTTTTGTACTTGTAAATCTACTCTACAGACGTAGCAGGATTTAAGTCCTCGCATTTTGGAAATCCTACAAGCATTCTGATAAATAAGCCTAATATATATTATCAAGCTACGTTTAAATTTTAAAATATTCTAAAAATAAGTGTATTTGTTTATTAAATGTGGAAAAACCACTCTAAAGATATTAAGAATATAATAACCAAGCTGATATCAAAAACAACGAATGTATTTTATATAAACGGGTCCCACGTGGGAAAACAAAATTTAGTACATCAATAGGTTGCACGTGTGAGGAAACTTCGGGTTGCGGAAAAAAAAAATTGTAGCTTGTTGCTTGTTGTACAGCCCCGGAGTGTACTGAGTTTATAAGGAAAAATATTTTTTATAGCTTCGCTGTACATAATGTCATTATTATGAGGTCGAAGTTTAAGTTTTAAAGTGACCCATTTAAAAATTGCGAGAATTTCAAAAATATTCTGGAATTTTGTAACAGATTGATTTTGTAGAGAAGGCAAATCTACATACAGCCAGTGAAACTGCTTAATTTATATTTGAAAAATAGTTCATATATTCCTTTTATAAATATAAAAATTTAAAAATACGGTCAAGTAAGTTTCATCATATTTTACTTTATTGAAATTTAAATTTAAATTTGTTTTTCTTAACATTTTTATAGAAATAAAAGAAATCAATAAATTTTGACAAATAATTTTGTGATTCGCACGACACGCATTTTACTGATCAATTTTAGATTTTTGAAAAAAAATGCATATTCTTTTTTGTCAAGTTTTCAAAGTTCACATCTGATTTAAATAACTTTCAAGTAGTAAAAGGTATTTTTATATAGAAAAGACAAAGCAAAAATATTCAGTTCAGGGAAAAATATTCAGTTGTGTTCTAAAAACTCAAAATGGGGCAAAATTTAGTATTAAAGCCGATATTGTATTTCAAGTGAGGTATACAATGAAAGGGTTGTGGCTAAACTGAGTCTGAATTTCAGAAAAAATTCGGGACCTCCAGTTTGAGTACGGAACTCTGAGTGGGCGAGCCCAACTCGTGCCTATAAAATTTAAAAAAAGACAGTCTACGGAGATTAAAATCGTAAACTCTTAAATCCCCTAAAATTTGCCTACAGTGATATATAAACGAGTAACTCAGTAACAGAGATGGGCATTATTCGAATGAAAAGTTTAATTTTAAGTAACGAATAAAATCAAATAAATAAATCAGCTTCACTGTATTCCGCACACAGCAGGGTAGGCAGAAGGAACCTAGTGTTAACACACCCCGTTGCCCACTTTCCGCCGAATTCTGGACGCACTGCGTGTTGAGTGGCAGTACTCAACGCCGCGCTTTACCTCGACACCAGAGCGAAGAAACGGAAATATAAATTTAAGTAAATATTTTATCTCCTCAAGTGGGGATCGAACCCACGAACAGTCGGTTTACAGTCGCAAATTGTGACGCTGTGTGTGTGACTCTGGTGTCGAGGTTACTTTTACGCAGTATTTCTTTACTCAGTGTGTGTAGATGTAACCCAGTGTATTCTCTTCCTAGCTTTATGCCAAAAGCAGCATTTTGATTGAAAAACTCAACGCCGTGCTCCTGTGAGTAAATGAAAATTACCAATTCCGCCAAAGCAGAATCGAACTCACAACTAATTACAGTCGCCGTTGCCGCTAACGCTGTTGCGTCACTTTTTTTATTACAAAACAATAATAACTTAGATAAATGTAACTCTACTTACGCATATTATTCGTGTTGGCCATAGACACAACGGAGGTTGCCATCGCCGCTCGCTTCTTGTTTCTTATAGCTGGCGGTATTGGGCCAAGGTTGGCACCAGCGTTGGCGTCCTTGCTAGGGCCCGCTACACCACTCACGCTAAAACAAATGGCAAATTTATTAGCATATGTGGGAAAAATCCTGTTAAATTATTTAATTTTACTAATAAACAGAATCACTGCTAAGTTACTTCAATATATACATGCTCGTATATATAGATATTACATGAAGGAGGAACCGACAAAAGTATATTCATAAATGAGGTAGCACAGAAAACCCAGTGTCAAGACACTGCGCTCCTCACTTTCCGCCCAATTTTCTTTCGCTCTACCAGAGCAGGGTAATCACCCCCCTGAGTGGGGCAACAACCCACATGCATTGTCGTTTACAGTAAGAAGCTGTACCATTGCGCCGTGACGGTATCTAATATCACAATAGTATTCATCAAAGCTGCCTCACAATAATTAATTATTATTCAATTCCATATAACATCCATTAAACAAAGCACGAACTTCCCCACTCAAGAAGCAGCATCTCAATGTTGAAAACCGGAAACCGTACGTAAACGGAGCGTTTAACATGTCTTCTTTGCGTACCCAAGACAAGTGCAAATCTCAAAAGCAGGCATTTTTACTATTCCCATAGGTCCGAGAGTGTAAATATAAAAAAATAATACATCACCACATTTATAAGAAAAATAAAGTGATTAAAAGACATAACTCCAAAAAATCACAAAAAAACGACAACCATCGATTACGAGGTACATCACTATTTCAGATATTAGTATTTAAATTCAGGGCGAGTTTTAGAGTTTCAAGCGTATATAGGTTATATTGAAGGATTTATTAACAAGTTAGGGGATGGGGTTATGACATTCACAGATGCAGGTGGTTTTTAATTATTCTTATTTTTTTTATTATATAATAAAGTTTTTTTTTATTTTATATGTTATATATAGTACGTACGTAGTAAAATAGATGTTAAAGTTGTGTACTTATTATACAATAGTTATTTGGAATTATTTTGGTATGATGGACCTATTTTTATTTGTGGGCATCGTCGTGAGATACGGTTGGTAAAGTTGAATGGTTACGATACACGATTGTAGCATACGAGTATTAATATCCTAATATTGATAGCAAAGAAGATTCTTATGATTCTCATTAGAAAAAAACTATGTTTTAAACAATTTTGTCTTATTTAAAAACATAAATCTTTTTTTTTCCGATTTTCCTATATTCAAGTTTCAAACTAAAACATATATTAGTTGTGTCACTGTAAGAAAGAGCCTGATTATAGATCTGAAGATGGGTTTTTTTTTAATAATAAATAGGCTTGCATTTGACCGCGTCAAGCCATATGAGCGTTGCGGTCAACGGTGGTGCACGCTTCTTAGTAAGTACCTGTTGACTCTGTTTCTGACTGACCGACTGACTCACACATTGTAAGTCATTGGAAATACAGGTGCTGACAATGTAATGCCAAGAGGTATAAGGTGGTCGCTTAACAGGATAGCTTACATTCCGAAACGAGGGAGATAATTCGAACAGCCTTTTTTTTGGGGTGAATCGGCACGGCTAGCTCTTAGCGTCGATATGTATGCGGGTTCGATCACCATTCATGGCAATGAATTATATTCACTTTCCCCTCTCTTGCACGATAAAGTTTGGCGTTGACGACATCATTCACAATGGGCGGAAAACGCAAAACCAAAAACGAGTATCTTGACACTAGGTTCTCCGCCAATTCTAGAGGTAAATAACCTACATTTGGCCTTAAACCTAATAGAGGCAAACTATCATCCAAAATTCTCTACTAAATCCAAAATTCCAACGTAAACTATCAGATAGGACCGAACACAAGTCCGCCAAAATGATCTATGAAATAATTTCTGATTCCAGCAAATTCACTTCGGATTTGACGATCGCTTCGGGCTGCTTATTGGCTTTAAAGCGCACACACGTATGTATGTATAACGATTATGCAAAAACATTCCAAAAGCATACAAAATTTTTGCTACATTACATTTTGAATGCTGGGGCTGTCATAGCTTAGTGCGTCAGCGTGTAAACGTTATAGATGCAGGTTCGATTTCCTTTGGAGGGAATGATTATATTTAAATTTTCGCGCTCCAATAAACAAAGCGTTGAGTTTCACCACAACTCAACAATGGACAGAAAATACGCTCAACTAGTAGTAGTCCAGGAAATGAAAAAAAAAAATCTTGAGCGGGAATCGAACCCACATAATATATTAATTTGTTATTAAATTAACCAGTTGCTTATACTTATTTTCCTAAGAGTTCTTTATAATCTGAAAGTAATTTCGCAGTAAAACTTATTTATTTTAGCTTCACGCTATGTTCCGCAGATATCAAAACCCCGCAGAACCTAATGCCACGCTTATGCCTCGGTGCACGAGCGAGAAAATGAAAATAGTAAATATTTTATTACTTAGCATTTGATAGAGTAGGTATTGAACCCACGACCATAGTTAAATGCTAATATATTTCAACTTTAGTCACAATATAAATAAAATCGCAACTTCCTTACAAATATTTCAGAAAAAGTAGGGACGTTTATATTTATGGAAATGTTAAATAACTATGGAATCAAAATTTAAAAACGCAAACAACGCCGCGAGCAACAAATAGTGCATTAAAAAATCACAATGCGCCGAATCATCATTCACCAATGAAATACAACATGATACGTACATGAACAATATGACATTCAACACTCGCCGCAACAGCAAAATTCACTACGCACAATATTAATGCTTACCTATATTACAATGTAATTTTGTAAATAATAAAGGCTAACAAATATTAATAAAAGAATAAAGGTAGAATAGCTTCAAGCTTTATCCCGCATATAGCAGGATCAGCGGAGGGAACCCATCGTTAAGACACTCTCTTAACAAACCATTCAATGATGAACAACGGAAGTGTCAATAATCATTCTGTATAGGTATGAATCCTGTATAGGTATGGAACATTCTTTGGACAATAATTCTCCTGCCCAAGAATCGAACCTGTAAATGTTGCGTATTGAACATAGAATTAACCGCTTTAATAATCGCAAATGCATGGCCAATGAAAGAGCAAATCGCATATCTAGTATTCAACTTAAGCGTTTATTAATTAATAAAATTAATATCTTGTATACAATAAAAATTGTTATTCGCAACGCGTCCGCATCGATATGTTATAAAAAAATATAATGTAAATATCAAATAAGATTATTTATTTCACTATATCTATCAACTAACAGTATCTTATAAAGTATAAGTGCGACAAGTTACATACTCCTCCGGCCGCCAATTTTCGTAAAAAGGGTACAAAGATGTTGCTTCACATATTGTATTGTATGGTTATAGCTTCACGCTGTATCCCGCTTAGCAGGATAGGCAGAGATAATCTGGGTAACTACTGTTAAGACACTTCCGCTTCCCACTTTTTGCCGAACTCTTGAGGCATTTTGTGTGAAGTGGCCGAACTCAACGCCGCGCTTTGCCTCGTTACCAGAGCGAGGAAATTAAATATTAAATATTGATATTATTTAATTCCCGAATTGGAATCAAACTCAATATTTTTTTAGCTTCACGCTATATACCACTCTCCACCCAAATTTCACTCATGACGTTGACGCTGATTACCAATAACAATAATTATGGTTATTAAAAATATTATTAAACATAAAAAAGTAATTCGCATACAGGCTTTAAAAAGCGCTTTAGCGCTTTTTTAATATTAAGCATATTAAAAAAAAATAAGATATATATCGATGACTTTGAAGAACAACACTATTTGCTATTTAAATATAAAAAAAATCCTCAGTGTCACATTTTTCAAGCAAGCAAGCAAGTGACTGTATGTTTTATGTTTGCTCACAAATATTTCGGAAGCTAAAAGTAACATTAAAATGGTCCCTTTCCTACATTTATCTAAAATCGGTTAATTAGGTATTGAGATTTTATTATTCACGCAATTATGGAGTGATCATATACAATATAACCACAAACGTATAGCTAGTTGAAGTTAGCTGTTTTTCTTTTTATCTTTTAGCCACATGTGCTTAAAAAAATCAATACCAAACAGATTGCTAACATAAATGCAATATTCTAATACATAAAATGTCATAGTTAAACTACCACTGTATGAAAAAGAAGTAGTTTATTATCAGACAAACGGAAAGTGCACAAAGGCTTTTGAAAATATCAATTTCGTAAATTGCCGCGGACATGCAGCTTTGTACTGAGCAGCTCCGTATACGTTTTATTTGTACTGACTTTACTAACATTTTTATATTATTTTGCTTAAGTCAGTACACAACTGAGATATTCAATTATAACTAATTCGGATGGTTTTGACAGATGAAAGGATTGAGATATTCTGTTTCATTTTTTTTTTATGTATTTATTCATTTTTTTTTCAGATTGTTATGGCGTAGAAGGACAGCGCCCGACTATGAGCGGGATTATAAGTTTGATGCTTATTTGGGGAAACTATTATTACATATATTTAATTTATTTTTCATTCACTGTAGTAGACAAAGCGCGATGTTGAGTTCCGACAGTTAACACTAGTTTCCCTCACTTTACCCTTCCTTTATTAATAGAAGTGTAATGCTGTTCTTTGCTCTAAAATATGAGTGGAAAGTGCAGAAGGAAATGGTTTATTTAAAGTGTGTCGTTTTCATGCATAATTTGCAAAAATACAGATAATTAAATAATTATTTTTGTCATTTTAATAAATAACATCGCGCACTATGGGATACGCTTGACTGCAGACGGTAATTATAGGTTCAAATATGACTTGGGGGAATGTTTACATTTATATACTTTTTTATTTCTCTTTGAGCAAAATGCAGTTTTTAGTTGAAGAACTAATTTGAATACCCTAAAGTAAATACTTTAAAGGACCAAAACAAAATAATACATAATGATTAACACAACAATTATAATCTTTATAATACTACTTGTATAAAAAAACAAGAACCAGGTAGATACCATAACTGTCAATTAAAAGACACTTTTTATCTATATCTATAAAAAAAATTGCGTAGCGGCACTCGAACCCGCGCCTCTTACATCCTATCCATATACAAAAACATTATATATCATAATTAAGAATAGAGTCCCAGTTACAATATCTATTAAACCAAGTGTCCAGTACACGGACACTTGACAACCCAGTTTCAGTAGCTTTGAAACTTGATTTAACTGTCACCGAGGTAAAGTTTCAAGTGGGTACGTACGTAATTCTTGTTGGGCGTTCGTTTAGTCTAAAATATAGATACAAATTCAATCTACGTCAACTTTTGAGATATTTTATATGATGATGATGAATTTTTAATGCTTCTTTTTTGTTTAAATATGTTATTCATAAAATCTTTTGAAATATTTTTAGAAAGACGCTTTTATTACTTTAAACAGTGTCCCTTTTGTAAAAAAAAAAGAAAGCAATACTTTAATCCACAATTGTGACGTAGACAATCATAGCTTGTTATAAAAATAATAAAAATCCGTTTCACGCACTTTGCTACACAAAGTAGACAAAATGAATCTAGTCGTCATAGTTCAAAAACATCGATCCCCACGCACTGCACTATTTTTGTGGAAGCAGAACTCAACGCTACCTTCTGTCTACCAGAGTGGAGAAATTAAAAAAATAAACAGCATCATTCCCTTCAGCGAGAAACGAACCCACAATGCGCGTCACGTTTACAGTAGCCGGCCTACATAATAGTATGAAAATCTCCATTAATAAATGATACACAACACAACTTACAACCAAAATAAACGTACTAACTTCATTGAGCTCTAAAACGAACCGTTTCTGCTAGGTATAGGTTTTAAGTATTCTTTGTTTAAAAAAGTATAAAATTTTTAAAACTCTTAGAGCATTTTTCATATATTTTTTAGAATAACATTTAAAAAGTCAATAAGAAGTAGAAGTAGAAGAAAAATAATAATTCAATCGCAAGACTAAAAATCGACTCTTTAATTTCTTTATTACATAGCATATAATATGAAAGTCTAATGTATTTATTACCTATTGAATAAAACCTTTAAATATTATGAAAAAGACCAGAATTATAAACTCCAAACCCTCTAAGTTTGTCTCTAAAGAATTTACATCTTCTTATCATCAAAAAGAAAAATACATCAAAGTGAAGTAAAATATAAATCAGCTTCACGCTATATCCCGAACACAGCATGGTAGACAGAGGGTAACTAGTATTGAGTCCATTCCCAATTTTCCGCCGAATTCTTAGGCATTGTCCGTTGAGTGACGGAGCTCAACGCTGGCTTTTTGTCCTTGGATCTAGAGCGAACAAATGCAAAGCGAAGAAGAGTGGGGATCGACTCCACAACCGTCGCTTTAATCACGCCCTTGTACTCTTGCGTGAAGATCAATTTTTTTTATAAAGTAAAATAAAACAAATTCTTACCCAGGTTTATTAGGATCTTGCATTTCATAGGCAACGTTTAGTCCCGCCCAAGCACTTCTACCGACGCCGTGAGGAGAGTGCACCGAGACCCCGGGCTCCATTGCACTCTATTTATAAAAAAAGAAATATATATATATATATATATTAATTATTATTTATTAGATTTTCTTTGTAAGACAATATCGCAAAAAATAAAGACACGGATATGACAAGTGGTCTAATCGACATATTGAAATTTGAAAATCCATAATGAAATAAAATATTCAATAAAAAATGATGCCTACGGATTGAAAAAATAAACAACAAAAATATAAATATTTATTGATATAAGGATTGTACGAATCTTGAAAGAGACTTCTTGTAATCAAGGAGAGATTTGATATCTCCTGTTCGGTTATTAACTAAAAAATATTTTTTATTATAATTTAACTTTAATGTAGATTAGACCACAACACAAAAAGCTAAGAAGGCCGACGTAAACAAAACAAAGTAACGCTCAATCTACTGACTAACAGGGTACGCATAAGTATAGCGAGGTAAGCAGAGGAAATCCAATATCAAGACACTCTGTTCTCTACTCACCTCCCAATATTCGAGACATTGGGAGTTGAGTGTCAGCGCCTAGTTTTGTTACCTTTGTTACCAGAGCGAGGAAAGAAAAAAACACAATTCATTCCCCCGATCGGAAATCGAGCCCATAACCGGCGTGTTTACAGACTAACCTGTGCCGCTGCATCACGATGGCATTAAATCATAACATCAAAAACGTCCTTCAAAAAAGAAACTGTATAATTTACTTAACGACGTTAGACACAATTGGTTATTACATTTTAATAATAAATCAAGGCTTTTCAATGAATTTTAAAGCAACAAATAATAAAGAAAGCTCGATGTCATTTTTCACAATTTACTGACAGTCAACAAGGCTGGGTAATAAGCTTACAATTACCTACAAATTACTAGTAAATAGAGACATAGAAATGCATGGAATAGTTCATATTTTATGTCTAATTACAGAAAATTGATTTAAAAATGTCAGCAAATGTGGAATCAAGATTGATATATAGAAAATACAAATACAAATGAACTAGATAGACGCTACGTGTTTACAAGAAAGAGACAGTACAAGCTTCTTGCAAAAACTTTTTTAATTTGATTTATTTTTTTTAATCTTTATTCATATCTTTACAAGGCAAAACTAGTGATAAACCACTTTATGCTCAATTAGTCATTGAAATTTTTTTTTGGCGGGAAGCTTTGTATTTTATAAAACCGTTAAAATATTTTTTTTGTATTATAATAGTATATAGATGGTAAAAATTACCAATGCAAAGAATTTTGAGCTTACAACTACTACGTTTAAGTTTCTTCACGTTTTAGTTTAAATACTTAAAAAAAATTGAACTTTCGCCAATAATATTGACAATCAAAAACAACAAAAATCATCACCAATTGTATTTAACATCAAAACAATGCTACAATAACAACAACAAACATCAACACAACATATCCTACAACAAACATCAAAATATGCATATGTATGGAATACCTTTTTACTAATGTAACGGTGAACGGAACTGGGATTCTTTCTTTTATGCTTAGCCATGAAAAATCGATTATTTTATATGTGGGTGAAAATAAACCAATACAATACTGTGGTAGCAGGATATGGAAACTTCGAATCGAGCTTCAAACTTCCGTCATTTGTCCGAAGTTAACTACAATGACATATCAATAGCTGTTACATATCTATACTTATATTATAAAGCTGCAGATTTTGTTTGATTGGACGCTCTAATCTCAAGAACTACTAGTTCGAATTGATAAAAATATTAGTGTTAAACAGTCCATTTATCGAGTAAGTCCAGTATCTCTATGTTGCAAGACGCCAGTCGTCTCTATGTAGCTCACTGTACCTCCCGCACTTAGAATGTGTCATGTGTCTTAAACAACTCAGTTATTTCTGTTTAACATCGCGATTATGCACATTTTTTAAAATCTATAGAAGCTCTCCCCATCGACCAAAAGATATGGATCTTGTGACTTTTTTCTTATTATCTAAGCTTCGCATCCAATAGTTCTCTATGCAGCTCGAGTAAATACGGCGGCTACCGTATAATAGAGAACCAATTGACGCGTGTAAAACAGTACGCGTTGAAGTTGCCGTAGCAACGTGTATTCCTATTTATAAACAAAAAAGTGTAAATATTGTGAAATGTACGGTAGTACATGTTTTATTTATTGATATATTCTGTGTTCTACACATTTCCTACATATAAACTATAAGTGTGCCAAATTTCATACTCCTCCGGCCGCGCAATTTTCTTAAAAAGAAGTCCAAAGCTTTTGTTTCACGTATTAATATATAAATGTAACCAGGAACAATTATTTCGTAAGAATATTTAATATACAGGCAAAAATTATATTGTTCAATAGTATAGATCAGTAGTTCTCAACCTTTTTTTTTGCGGCACATATTGAACGATTTTAAAATTTGGCGGCACACAAATAAAAAGATAAAAATCATTTACTACAACACACTGCATAAATAGGGTATGAAATAAATTTTAATATATTTGCAAAATTTGGCGGTTCACTTGCACAATGCCGCGGCACAGTGGTTGAGAATCACTGCTTAAAGATGTACAAAAATAAGTATATCGTCGTATGAACTAAAATGTATAACCTCGTAACATAACTTTATGACAAAGATTTTCGTTGATATGTATTTATTATTTTTAATCAGTATATAACGTTATGTATAATGTTATATAGATGTTATATACAAAACACTGGCTTTTCTGAATGCATTCGATTATATGAATTTTATGATTACACAAAAGCTTAACGACAATAATTTCTACTGTATTTACTATATTTATAACCTCCAAGAGCTTCTTTAATATTTTAATAATGTTACTAAGCACTAAGACAATTAAATTTTTAAAAATAATAAAAATTTTAATACGTTTTATAATGTTGTACGTTAAAATATGTCTAAAAACTATGTGTAAACTAATAATTTTCCTAATAAAACACCAAATCAAACAAAATTTATGTATTTCAATTGATATTAAAAATGCCTACATAAGTTAATATAAATATAAAATATTTAAAACAACGCGTTGAACACATACCGTTATTTCGATATCAATGTTACAAAATGAACGTTGTTTACATTGAAATGAGGAAATCGGAAAAGGCAATTATATACTTCATTAACTTGTGCTAAGATTATTTATATTGTAGTACTAATATTAGTTTTACATAAACAAAATATGACGACCGGAACTGATAGCCGTGTAGCGCTGAGTCGATTTCGATAAGAATATTGTACAAAACATAGTTTAGCGTAGCCAAAAATATAACACGTGACCCCAAATACTAATTCTTTGGAGAAAATCGTTGTAAATTGATAAAATTATTTAGAAATATAATGTTGTAACCTAACATAAGATTAAATATGAAAAAAACGATGTGTTAGTTCAGCATTAAATTTTAAAACTGCAAAAACAATTTTTACCCAAAATTTTAAAGTCCCAAAACATTTGTCAACATCTGCTTGAGCTATTACGAGTTTTTGCGGTAGCGCTCTCCCCGCATGTCTAAGAATATTTAAAACATAACAAAAAAAATTGCAATTCTCAACTTCAAATACTCAAAAACTGACATAAATTTTTAAAACATATAAAAAAATGTAAAACTCACCATAATCCATGGGGAAAATCCTTTAAAATTATATTATTTTTGACACTCCAGTATTAAAATCAAAGACCAAATTATGATTTATAGAAACGTATTTTAAACAGTACAACTGATTTTATAGTATACTGCTTGGTCCGGGCAGATGCGTGCGGCGCGGTCGCCCCGACTAGACTGAGAGGGATGCACAGGTAGTTGGTCGGTTGCAGGGGATGCGATGGGGGCAGGTAACAAGGAATAATGCGTATGTATGATAATGATAAACTTTCTGGGAAACACTTTTTGTTTACAGTGCGTATTGTTTCTTGTATAATCGCGGCTATTTTTTTTAATGGTTTGCCCGTTTGTTTGAAAGATATTTAAGAAAAAAAGAACAGTTTTTTTGAAGATAAAAGCTTAAAAAGTAATTCTAACCTTAAAAAACGTCGACATTACTTAAAAGTTAGCTTCAATTGAGTGGTTGAAATGAAAAAAAAAATTATTAATGTAGTATATTTTTAGCATCGCCACATGTGTCTTGATTCGATGTCACGGGATTGCGAGTAACGAGAATTTAATGGAATAATTACTATAATACTAATATGTTTGAACGTTGCCTGTTATTTACGATTCCAATGGGGTCGGTGACATATATATATGTATCATGAATGGGGTCATATTGAAAAAACAAAACTTTATAACTCTTATTATTTAATAAATAACCTATGATGTGTAATAATGTGATAAAGCTGAAGAACTCTTGAGCTTTATATTTATAATATTTTGTTTGGTTGAACACGGTAATCTCAGGTACTTATTGGTTTTATATTGAAAAAGAAAACTGCTATTTACTTCAGAACGCGTCATGTATTGTATTGTCATGTATATTTGGACATGGGACCAATATAGTAGGAAGTGGTAGTCATATTATAGAAGACAAAAAAAGTATGCAATTATTGAAATTCGAAAGCTAAACTTGTTTATACTTAGCTTTGAAATATAGACTACCGACTTTACCTTTGTTTATTACACAATGTTTGACGTATTGTTATCTTTTATTAGCACATTGTTTCAAAAGACCAAGCTTCGGCTTCGGCAATTTTAGGTTAAGAAAAAGTTCACCCTGAAGTTTCCCTTCAGGAAAAAGTATGGTATCCCAAAGTTGCTATTTTAAAAAACACTCGAAAGTTTATTTTTATTGAAATTTTAGCTCCAAACCTCGTGCACCATAGCGTGCCTAACTAATGACTTTTTAGCATCACGCTGTATCCCGCATATGGCGGGGTAGACGGAGGGAATCTAGTTTTTAAAAACTCCATTCTTTTGATATGCATATGTCAGTATAAAATTGATGCATCGCTATTAGAGTGGTAAAAGCCCGTTCCCGTAAAGTATCCAAGCCTCGATCCATTACTTAATACTGCATTTCGATTTTGTAAACTGCAAAAGTAAAGATATTTTTTAAAACTTCTCGCATGATAGACAGAAAAAACTAGTTTATAGACACTTTTCGACATTGGGTGTTCAGTGGCTGAAACCGACTCCGCACATTTTTTCTATAATTTCTAAAATAAAAATAATAAACCCCTTGAATAGAAATCGAACCTACAACCATTGCGCTTGCAGTCAGACTCCGCTGCGCGACGACGTCGGCCCCATTGGAAAACTAAGCATTTATATTTAATTAGACAAATGCAAAAATTCTTAACTATAATTCAATTAATGAGCCCATTCGTGTTTAAATGGCGTGACTTTTAAACACGTGTCGATTACTTTCGCCTCTTTGTTCTAATTCCGTTCTGATCAAATGAAGTGGTGGTTAAATAGCAAATAAGTTTGAATTCCTTTTTTTTATTTCTCAATTTTTAGCCAAAATAATTACATTTAAGTATTAAGCAGCGAAACCAAAAAAAACCGGACAAGCGCAAATCGGGCTCGCCAACCAAGGGTTCCGTACAAAAATCAGAGGTCTTAAGTTTTTCTGAAATTCAAGCTTAGCTCCGACAGAGCCCTTTCATCTGATACCTCCTCACTGGCTTTAATTCCAAATTTTGCCTCCCTTTGTAATTTTAGGCTTTAATTTTTTAGGATTTAACCACAAATGTATGTTTTCCTCTGCCAAATTTCATAATTCTTGGAACACCGGAAGTGCCCTATTAATTTTGATTCTCTTTATAGTTCCGTAATACGCCTTATTTGCGATATAAACAATTATATCGTAGTTTTAAATAAATGTAGAAATACGTTTTTTTCAGGAAATCATGGGGCCGTAGACCTGAGCATATGAATAAAAAAACTAATATTTACTATAACCTGAGAACGACCGAACAAAGAGAAGTGAAATAGTTCCCATCTGCACCCACACTATGCCATTATTTAACACATTTAACTCGAGAAAACTCATTTACTCAAACAAAGCTCGGCGTTCTACCACGAATAATTAAATTTCACATCGAACAGATAGATACACCGAAGGCCCTCGTTGTCAATATTTAACGTTACAAAAGCGCAAATTTCAATTACCAAACAAAGCAGAGCTTTAACAGAGCAGGTCATCGTGTATCGGTCGTCAATGCCCGTCACAACCACGTCACGTCACGGACAAACCCCCTATTAGACTATACAAGTTAAAATAATTAATTTTAAATGACTTGCCGCGTAGCCGCGGCCGGGATTCGAAAAATAATTATATTACATAACATTGTATTAATATTTTGTTTAAAACATATTTTACATTTTTAAATTAAATTGAAAACAACTTAATAAATAACCTATGACTGTAACGCGACGGTTGTCGGTTCAACTTCGATGCCCCGAAAATTCGGCGGAAAGTGGGGAACGGAGTGTCTTAACGCTAGGTTCTCTCTGGCTACCCTGCTATATGCGGGACACAAACGAAGTTGTGTATTTTAGCATATTTTAAGTGCAGGATGTAACTCTGACTGCAGGTACAGTGGGTTGCGTCGAAACAATTATACTAATGTATCCGCCTACAGCCTTCCGCGATAAACGGAGTTTTTTTTTATTTGAACTAGTAGTTCAACCGAACAATTTTTTTAATTTAATAATATTAGTACATATATGATATTGCGGAGAAAACAAAGAAACTAGTGACAAAGATTTCTACCTTCAAGAACGTTGATTAGTGAATCGCCAAGAGTGAACTTCGACTAATTTAATGACTGAAGCAAGATTCAACAGAAAACATCTAAGTAACACAATTATAACTGACCCAATTAATGATATAACCATACATATACATAATCTTACTCATACCAAGTAAAATAAGAGAAAATATTAATACTAGTAACGAGAATTAAAACAATTGGTTATATTAATATAACCAATTGTTTTGACTATTTGTAATGTATATGATATTATTTAATAAAAACAACAAAATCCTCCAAAAATGCAAATAAGTCATTGTTGCACCAAATGAGCGATTTAAAAAAATAAATTACCTGCTTAATAGGCTGGTGGAAAATGTGCGGCGAGGGTCCCATATCCGGTGGAGGTATCTACAAACATTGTCATTATTGAAACAAACGGTTATTTAGATTATTGCACATAACTACAAATCAAATAAAACGATAATAAAAATAAAATTACTTTCAACTACTAATAATAAAACTTTAATAAAAATATTTACATATAAAAAATGTAGCAGGACTCGAACCCGTTGGTTGTTGGTTACCATCCAAACGTACTACATAACTAAGCTAAAAGGTAGTGGGATACTTCGAAATACTTATACAAGTACCAATTTTTTATTCCTATACTTCGCTCGCGACTCCATGTAATGGAAAAAACTAACTTTACGCTATTTTCTCAGTTTTCCGCCTTTATTAATAATACTAAGCACACCAAAACCTAAATTTTCGAGTACAAAAGTAAAAATAGCATAAAGCTACCGTAATAAAATAATTAAAGAAAAACATTACATAATTTCCCCCTTCACACATTTAAACAAATTGAACAGAAGAAATGATTTCAACCACAAACACTGGGCGGTGATTAAAAACGCTAAATGGAAAACATGGTGCACCTAATGTACTGTATATACTCGATTTTTTTTTAATTTAACTTCACACTGTATTCTGCAAATAGCGGGAGAGGCGGAGAGAGAATAGTTTTAAGACACTCCTTTCCCTTCGCCCAATTATCATAACATTGCGTATAGCGTATTAACTCAATACGATGCTTTGCCTTATCACCAGAGAGAAATAAACTGAATCCCACAAGTGGTGATAGAACCCACAAAGTGTTGAGTTACTGTGCCGCTAAGTACTGTGCCGCTGCGACACGTGAGCATTTTGAATTGTAATAAAATAAAGCAAAAGGGGCTTCACAATCGGGTTAATCGTATTGGTGTATCGGTCGCCGGTTCTAATCCATTTTAGCTTTATATAGGTGGAACATAATAAACCGCCTTTTTTATTGTGAGAAATTTGTGTTTCGTATGTGATAACACTCTACAGTCATTCGATCAACACTGTAGAGTGATCCGATTATGAGGATATATATATATATA
>DVQM01000299.1:0-19539 GCA_018231645.1 Heliconius ricini | reverse complement strand
GCCTACCCTGCTGTGTGCGGGATATAGCGTGAAGCTAATTTTATTTTTTTTTTATTTAATTATAATATCGATGAAATCGATTTTTACGACATTTTTTCAGCAACAGCTCAGTGACAAGACATTCCGTTATTCATTTGCCGCCCAGTGTAGTAATGGATGGATATTGAAAAATACTAAACAGTGATGAGTATTTTCATCACCACGCTGCATGCGTCTACCAGGGTAAATATATAAGAATAATTTATTCAAATTGGCTGTCAAACGCCATTCACATTACCCCCATACTGTATTTTAATTATTAAATTACATTCCGTTCTCCACTTTTTGGCAAATTTGAGCTGCACTTTGGGTGGTTCATAGTGAAAAGCCGTAGCGTTAACAACATGCTTGTGAGTCTGAACCATGATAGTTTTCTTAATGATGCATATTTAATAATTGAACAAAATGATTTTACTTTTAAGTTAAACTTGAAATAAAAATTGAAAAAGGTACTAGTATGGAACTTAATTTTTTACCTACTTATTTTAATATTGCATTTCTTTACCTGCTTGTTCTTAATATCAGCCAAACTAAACATGTCATGACTTTCCAGGATAGGTCCATCATCACCTTTAAGAACCATTTTTAGATTCATTTTTTCAGCTAGTTTTTGTCTTTGCTTATTTAATTGTTTACGTTTTCTCTTCAGTTGTCGTTTTTCTTCATCCTAAAATTAATTTAGTTCTAAATGAGTATTTTTTATATTTATCATCTTAATTCTAAAGTATAAGAAAAAAAACCAATAAAAGTAGCATAGCACAGAAATCTGTGGCCTGTTGCGTTAATTAAAAAATATATATATCCTTAAAGTAAATTCTAAATAATTTTAATCATAAGTTATTTATTAAAATGTAGACTACACTAAAATGAATGCAATTGATTTGTGAAGTAGAATTTTAGTCTTTTTAAAGTAGGCATGGGCCCACTTCAGAATGGTCCCATCAAGTCAACTCTATATTTTTAATACAAGTATTTTTCAAAGTAAGTTTTTGCATCTATGAAGCAATGACAAACAAAAAAAATACTCAAGTTTTCTTATATAATAAGTTGTATTACATCACACATTTTGAATCGTTTCCGAATTGTGTACAGAGGAATTAATTCAGTCCCAGTCACCTAAGAAATTCAGGACTGATGGACAATTAATATGTAAATAGCACCAGCCTGCAACATAGGTGTGTATCTAGTTTAAATTTTTAAATTATTACAGTTCCTACCTGCAGTTCAGCTATTTCAGAATCTACTTTGTCAGTTTCATCATCAGAACCCTCTTTATTTGCCTTTTCTTCATCTTCTGTTGCTGATGGTTCCTAGTAAATAATACAACAATATTATTTTTTCTTTAATATATAGATAATGTCTGTGCTATATGAATCATATAGTGAAAAGTTAAAAAATATAAATAGATTTTATGAATTTCCTTGGTTATGTAGTATACTGCTACTTACAACTACATTAGCTTGAGAAGCTTTCCAGTCTTTAACATGTTTTAACCAATTTAATATAGCCTTGACATCTTTTCTTCCCAGAACTTTGATATCTTTGCAGCATTCCTTTATTTCACTTGTAGTCTTAGGATGGTTCAGAACATCCTTATCGTCTAATATAATCTGAAGAAAACCAATATAATATATGTATACAATTTTTGGACTGAATAATATACTACATAAAGCACAAAGCCCAATAGATTAGATATATTTTTGATACCTCAGAACATCCCTGCAGCATGTCAATTGGGTCTTCCTTTTCAAGTAGTTCTGATACTGATATACTGTGATAAGTTGTATAGTCATTTTCTTTGTAGCCTTCTGCCTTAGGCTTCTTCTGCTTTTCAGGATGTAAGATATTATTATGTTGCTTTTTAATGATTTCCAAGTCTTCAAACACATATTTTGGATCAAGTAATTTAGGGTCTATACTATCAGGTGCAATGTATCCTTGGCATACAACAAAAATTTCAGATGACTCATTACGAGAAGCTTGTGGCTTTGTTGCATGAACTTTCTTAAAAAATTGTTTCAATACCCAGAGCAAAGCATGATAGTCTTTCGATCTGAACACTTTTGTTACAAACCAACCACCTTGTCTCAAAAAATGAGAAGCTAATTTCATAGCACTTAAAGTAAGTGATGCCTGTTGATATGCATCATGAATCCAGTTAAGACCGACATTGGGTGCACCATCGTTTAAAACAACATCAGCTTTCCAAGTTTTTATCTCTTTCTTTATAGCGGTTTTACATTTTTCTGTCGTAATATCTTCTGTCAGACTTATACAACCAGGTACAGGTTTTATTGGAAACAAATCTACACCTATTACGACGCTGGATACGGGCATATTCTGATGCGCCACCTGCATCCATCCACCAGGTGCTGCACACAAGTCGATACATACTCTAGATTTTTGAAGAAATCCAAATTTTCTATTTAATTGAATAAGCTTAAAAGCAGCTCGAGAACGATAACCTGAAACAAATATAACAAAAATATATTAACTATCTATCAAAATATAAAAAGCACAACAGTATCTACAAAACTAACCTGTTTCTTTTGCAAGTTGATAATATTTGTCTTTTCGTTGTTTTCCTACTTTTGTTTTCTTCCCCATGGTTGTACAATTTTAAATATTATTCCTCATAAAGAAATTCTGTTTATATATGACACACACAATAAACTATGGTTTAAAAATCATGTTCACTATTCAGGCCTAACCTAAGCTTAAAGTCACGATTTATCAATGTTTATTTTATAGGTTATGTTTTTACTTTATTTTCTTATGACACTTAAACAGATAAATAACTAAATTTTTATTGGTTCGCTAATTGCAATTTATATTGACTACAATTTTATAATTATAAGTTACATTAAAATTATTTTCCGATTTTGTCATATTTTAATAATTTAATTTATATAGGATTGTTTTGTATATTTAAAAAACAAATTACTAATTGTACAAAGAAGTGGTACAAGGAAACGATTAATGTCTTAAAAAAATTGTTACCGTGTTATGTTACTATTGGTTAAATAATATCCCTGAAAAATCGATTTTAATTCTAATATCGATTTAAAAAATAATAGAGATGATTCGTTTTGTTATTATTCTCTTTATAGATGAAAATTATTATATTACATGAAAATTGTACTCGTTCTTAAATTTTTGACTATTCTTTTATATTTAAAAATTTGTATTATAAAATTTGCGTTCAAAAAATCGTGTTATAATTTTTTTTCTTTACATTTTATTTTATTACGATAAAGCACAAATTCCACTTTATCGTATTACTACAAGGTTATCCTTTAGTTTTAAATACCAAGTACTAACTTGGCAATCGTAATCGATAATATTATCGACTACATATCGATTTTAAAATGTTCTAGTAATTTACCACTTACCAGTCCAATGTTCATCCCATACTCCATTTTATAAATTTCGTGATACGTGAAAGAAAGTGCGTGTGTTTATTAAATTGTGTCGTATTGCATCATTTTGATTGACTTATCTTTATAGAGTTTTAGGATAGTGGATTAAAGCAGATTTTTAAAAGAATACAGAAACGTATTGAAATCATTTGGTAGTGAATCAAAAGATATTTTCAACATGACTCCAAATATACAAACTTTCATAAATAGCTTCCAAAATCGCCTGTGAGTATCGAATATATTCTATTTTTTAACAAATAATTATTTCTTTATTGTTTATAAGTATTTCTTTATATACGTCAAGGTCATTTTTATCACAATTTGTATTAACTAAATAAACAAATCATCCTTTAACATGGAGATTATTCTCGAAGAATGTATCATATAAATTGAAAATATATAAAAAAAATACATCCTAATTATGTAATAAACAACATAATTGAAAATTTATTATAAAAATGTTATGTAAACTTACCATGATTTGCATTTTTTTCATTGAAATTGTAATACATTCATATTTATTTAATTTTTTTATAGGGAGCCCCCAGTGCGCCAACATCTTAAAAATGTTTATGGAACACTTATGATGACCTGCGGCGCAGCATCAGCTGGAGTATACATTGATATGTATACAAGATTTCAAGCAGGATTACTTTCAGCAATTGTTGGTGCAGGTCTCATGTTGATGCTAATTGCTACTCCTGATAATGGAAAAAATACACAATTAAGACTTGGATATCTCTTAGGATTTGGGCTCACTTCAGGTGAATTTTATTTAACATTGTTATATTATTTTTGCTTTGGGTTTGATTCACACAGATATAATTTTCATTTTCCTACTCTGGAAAACCTATTAGTATGTACCAAACTTAAGACATTGTGTGTTACAGGTAATTAAACACAGAATGTATCAATTTTGTTTGGTAGAAAATAATGGTAGTATTAAAAAAGGTAGTAACTGGTACTACTGGCCTTTTGGGCTGGCCATTGGGGCATGTTTTGACTATAAATATGATGCTTTTAATCCCCACTCAGATAAAATAATTATTTTCATTTCTTTACTCCGGGGAAACAATTCAAGTCTGGTTTGCCATTAAATACAGATTGCTGTTTTTATTATATAACATAATTATTATTTACTGCAAACAAATGAATTATAATAGTGTCATTACTAATTCTTTATCAAAATTTTATAATTTATTAATATACAATTATTTTTTGTAGGCATGAGTATGGGTCCTTTGTTGGAATATGTCAGCATTGTTGATCCTTCTATAATTGTAACAGCACTTCTGGGAACTACCATAGTATTTGTATGTTTCTCCATTGCCGCTATGCTAGCAGAAAGGGGAAGTTGGTTGTTTTTGGGTGGTACACTAATGACTTTGCTAACTTCCATGTCTCTGATGACCTTGGTTAACATCTTTATGCAGTCTCATTTCCTTTACCAGGTAAAAACTAAACAATTAATTAAAATTATAATGATTTTGTTAATATATTTTTTGTTATACACAAAAAATATATTAACAAAATCACATATTTTTTGATTACATGATTTTGTATCATGTAATCAAAAAATATATGTTCAAAAAGAAATCATGTTCTGCAGAAATTTTTATTCCCTGTCAAGTGTATAGTTAATAAATCAAATTAAATATTATGTATTAATTTGATATTGAGGCCAAAAGTAGGACAAGGGATAATCGTAAATGTGACATGTTATGGATTCGACACTCCATTCAAGAAAATTAAATGTTTAATATTTTCATTTCTTCCCTCTGATGTTGAGGCAAAGCGTGGAGTTGAGTTGCGTCATTCCAAAAGTGAGGAATGAAGTATTTTAACACTAGCTTCCTTTGTCTTCCCTGCTGTGTGCAGGAGATACAGTGTGAAACAGATTTTTGTTATACAATAAAAATGTTTATCTTTCAGGCTCATCTTTACTTAGGACTGATGCTTATGTGTGGATTTGTTCTCTTTGACACACAACTGATCATTGAAAAACGTAGAATGGGTAACAAAGACTTTGTCCAACATGCCATGGAACTATTCATTGATTTTATTGGAATGCTAAGAAGACTTCTCATTATCTTAACACAGAAGGTATTTCTACTAATTATTTATGTATATAAAACTTTCTTTACTCAGTGACAAGTCTTTGTTTATTAAATTAAAAATAGCATCCGTTAACATTTGTCTTTTATTTCAGGAGGAGCAAAATCGTCGCCGCAAACGTGAATAAATCTGTGTTAATATTTATTAATTGTTTAAAATTATTTGGTGGATTTGACTGTAACTCATTTATTTTATCTTATGTTATGTATTCAGAAATTTATAAATTTCATAAAATGAAATATCTAAATTATATTTTTGTTTTATTGTATATACCCTGTCATCACTGAAAATAGCTTATAGTCTTTCTGTTTAAGTAATGGAAATATTTTTTATTACCTAATTTATTTCATTAAAATAATTATGAATTAAGTTGAATGTGAAGTACTTATTTAGGCCACATAATATATTTAATAGAGAAAGTATTAAAATTCGTTTGAAAGCGATAAAATTCATATTAAGTAAAGTGGTTTTCCTTTAAGCTATTCGGTTAGTTTAGCTCCTGGCTTGGCTGCCTGTTATTATTATCTTCATCAAGAATAATATTATATAGGTAATTGAGTCGTAAGTTATATAATATATTACGATTTTTTAGTAAACGCAAAATAAAAGCCAAGTAAATTTTATTTAAAAAAATTAAGAGTATTTTTTTTTAAATCATACACTTAAGGCACTTGTTACAACAATAATTGACCACACTTCATGGTTACACATAGGTACAGTATACAGTTACATTGCAATTAGCTGGATAGTTCAATATGATTCGGATGAATTTTATTATTCTCATACAAGAAAATCTTTTTTGTTTTATTTATTTCATCATTTATTAAAGTGTTTATAATATTTTTCATACTAGGTTCGTGATCAAGAGTTGTTTTACTTTCGCAATTTACTTCATTTGATTGTATTTTATTTTGATTAAATAGATACAGCCGCTTCGTTTTAGGTCTACAACACCGATAACCCATCGAAATAGTACTCTTGTTGGAGTTTCTCGTTATATATTCGTAGGTAGAAACACCTAAGAAGGATATGTATATATGAAAACACAACAAATGCAATAAGGCACATGAAATAACTAATCCACTTAAACAAAACGTAATTAAGAAAGTTAAAAAAAATATGGAATTTTTACAGTATTTAGTATAAGGAACAATATCCGTCGTTACTGTGCAATTTATAAAACTCTTTGCTACAGAACTAAATTCATTTGTATCCTTTAAAAAGATAATAATGTTCCATAAGCATAATATGGAACTCATCAAGGCTATTAAAAATGCTGATATTACACATATAATAAAGGCTGCATAATTCCGACGACCCACACAATTGTTCAGCCACTTGCAGTGATGATCAAAATGATAAACGCACTTATTACATATGCCACAATGCTTGGTTTTCTTATCTGAGGTGTTTATGTTACATAGATGACACCTTCCATTTTCTATAACATGGGCGTGCACCGCGCGATCGAACTCCGGAACAATATTTATTTGTTGCTTTCTTAAGGCACTTTCACCAGGATCCACAAGCAAAGCGGTCACGTGCGAAACGATGTGGAACACATAAAGCAAGCTAAATGTTAAAATTGACACAAATTTTAATTCATCAAACTGTATTTGAACTAGTATTAAAAAATTAAGTAACATCGTAATAATAAACACAATCCATCCCAACACTTGGAGGTAGTTGAGTGGGAGCTGCAGACCATGTATCCTTCTTAGGGACCTTTGCGTTTGGTGTGATGTGAAACATTTGTGCATTTAATTAAATATTCAAGAAGGTTTTTGTCACCACAGCTCAAACACGTTGGATTGTTAATTATGCGCGCGCAATGGAATACAATGCATGATTGACTCGACTCGATGTTCGATACGTCTACAATCTACATCTACCTACATATAATATAATACGCATGTACACGTCTTCTATTTTTAGGCACTTACGTGACCTGCTTTCACGTAAAATATGAATCGTAATTTCAATTGTATATTGTAATTAAACCATTATTTAATTAATTAGCTCATTATTATTTCTTACAAGCTTAATGAAGTTTATGGCATAAAATTGAAAATAAAAGTCTTATCTCTTAGGAAAATATGTTTAATTATATTTATGTACAAGATATATATTTACATTTAACTATAAATAATAATAACAACATAACACTAACATGTCTCAACAATTTTATTTACAGCAAACTTTTTTGCCATTTCTCGCCTTGTGTGAACTAATATTCTGTGACCTTTGCAGTCTAAATCTTCTTCAAAACATTTATTTCTGCAACATTTCTTACAAAGTTGGTAAACACATTTTCCTCCCTGTAAAAATATATCTTTAGCATTAATTGTATAATTATATAACGCTAATTTGGAGCAACAATGACTCAATTACATGTTGAAGTATTGGAGGAGAGACAATTGAAATTTGTAATAGCATTGACATATATAACTCGTTTTTTTTAGTGCAAATACATTATTGTTTCACCGATAATAAATATAGTAAATAAATATAAATAAACAGTCTATTTTTACATTATGATATAGAAAATTTCAATTATTGTTTCTTACTTTCTTAGTATTTAAAAAAAAAGCCTATATTTTCGTGTAACTTTAATGAATCTTTTAAGGATAAATACATTTTACTTAGAGTAAGCAAATGACATGATAA
Source organism: Heliconius ricini (assembly GCA_018231645.1). NCBI lineage: Eukaryota > Metazoa > Arthropoda > Insecta > Lepidoptera > Nymphalidae > Heliconius > Heliconius ricini. Next base: position 11,299 of record DVQM01000299.1, on the reverse strand, counting down.
ATTATTACTGAGCCTAGATAAATGTAATGACTAGTTTCGAAATTATAATCATCCGTTATTACACAAGAAAAAAATGCTTGATTTACATGTGTTTACACAAAAATTTTAAACTTTGAGCAGTTTTTTCTTAAATATAAAGCTTTCTATATCATTAGATTAAAGCATACTTTAAGTGATATAGTAAATTAAAAACAATTTAACTTTAACTTGAAAAAAAAAACATTTAAATAAACAATAGAAAAAATAATAATTACTAGAGGATTAGGGCAACTTTCATTGACACATATTTGCCCACTTCTACCAGTTTGTAAATCACACTCAGATTTATTGGGACGTCTCAATAATTTTCTCATTTTTTTCATCTTCTTTCTGGATATCATATTACCATCTGGATCCTCAAATGTTCTTTTGATGTCATTGTTATTACCCTTAAAAATATATCTTATTTAAATTTATGTTTAAATGAATTTTATAAAAATGTAAGAAACAGAAAGAGAAACTAAGAAAAACGAATCAGTCTGAGCCTCCTGGAAACTATACAAGCACTCAGACCACTATGCCAAACTTGTTGTAACTTATTTCTATTGGTAGCATATCTGTAGATTCTTTCAAATTTCTGCTACCTTAAAGTTACTGTTAAGAGTGATCAGTTGGCGTAAGAAGCACTGGTAATTTTAATGTGTAATAAGTATTACTCTCCACACAAAAGATAGAAATATTTTTATAAAAAATATAATTTCAATGTAGCAGTATATTATATCTCTTGGAAAGTTTCACTACATTTAAATTTTCAAACACAAACTAAACTTTTGTTGTCTTTTTAATCTAGAAAAAAATTATGAATATGGAGAAGTATGTTATTTAATGTTACCTGTTCTGTATTTAATTTTTCCATTTTTTTTGTGTGCTCCTCAGGTGACATTCGCACATAAGGTTGACATAGCCATGGTGGTAAAATTAAGTTAAAACCATTTCTACTAAGACATTCATCATCATTTATCAATATTTCCCCTTTATGATATAGCAAATACTTTTCTTTTATTTTTATACAAACTTGTTTAAAGTCATCTAAATTTTGAGCAGTAGCCAGGAGTTGTCTTTCTTCATTGTTGTTCTCAATAGTAAAGCTAGAAATGATATAGAAGTTATATGTAAGTTTCGATATTTAAATGAACAAATTATCTCAATCTGTTTCCTAATTAAAACCATAATATATTGGAAAATTTTAGAAGATACTTACATTTTATGAAATATTTTAAATAAATGGCCTCTTACATAAGATGAAGGACATGGATATTTTTCTACAAGTTCTAAATATTCTAATGCAACTTCCCATGTTATAGCATTAATGCCTTCAAAAATTGCTGGATTTGTAAGGTTTCCCTCAGCACTCATCACACCATCCACTTTAGTATAATCTATGCACCTATATACATCTTGTAGACACTGAATGTTCCCATTAGCAAACATTGGTATAGAAACAGCTTCCCTAAAATCAAATTGTACAATCTTATATATTGTATATTACATATTTTTCATAATGCATATATTGCAGTTAAACTAACCTAATAGCTTTAATATGCTGCCAACTAGCTATACCTGTTAGTGGCCCTTTTTGGTCTCTTGTTCTGCCATGGACGGTTAATAATTTGCATCCAGCTTCTTGTAACATTAATGCATACTGGACGGACCTTTCTATACTTTCAAAAACTCTTACTTTACAAGTTATGGGCACTGAAACTGCTTGTGACATTGCTAAAACTATAATTAAATAATATTCAAATGTCAGTTATTCATATGAATATATTTATAAATATTGTATATATAAAATTCATCCTGTATCCTGCACTTAGCAGGGTAGGCATAGAAAACCTGGGAACTTATTGTTAAGAAACTCTATTGTTTATTAAGGCACTTTAGATCCTTAATTTTTAACTGAATTTGAATCCAAGTCCGAATTAAGAGTTTTATGTTCAGTAGAGGAATTTAACATTGAATTTCTTGCCTCATTACCACAGTAATTAAATGAAAAAAAAAATGAAGTTGCGTGCTTGTGCCACTGCACCACAATGCCATTTATATTATTCTCATAATAGCAATGATAATAATAATATTACTAGCCTATCTGTTGTAGTAATTTCCAATCGTCTTGAAGAAATGATCCATATCGTCCTCGTTTTGCTATAGATTGGGGACATCCAAGATTTATATCGATAGCATCACAGTCATTTTCCACAAATTTAGCAGCGGCTGCCATTGTCACTGGATTATTACCGCAAAACTGACAAAAAAATCAAGGAAAGATAAAATAAAAACAAAGTTTTCTATGATAAAAAATATACACTCATTTATAATTTAAGTATTACTTGAACAATCAACGGCCGATCTTCACTACATGTTGTAAAATTTTCTTTTCTATATTTAGGGTCTTTAGTAAATACAGTACTGTGAAGCATGGGAGTGTAACATAATGTAGCACCATGTCGTCGACACAGAAGCCTCCAAGCCAACTCACTGGCATCGACCATGGGAGCTACTATAAATTGTGGCTTTCCAATTTTATCAAACCATGTAGAGGCCATTGTATATGTATTAACATAACCTAAAAAATAATTGTAAATTGTATATTTCAATAAGCACGACGTTGTTTTGACGAGTTACGTCTTAAATGTAAAAAATCAAAATAAAAATGATTTTATGTCGTTCAGAAATGGGCAGTTATGATAAATTGTTAAAAATTTAAAAATATTAAAGATATTAACTTGTCCTGTAAGTAATGTATATTAAAAGTGCATTAGCTGAGTGTAATATTTTAATATAGTTTGATTATATTTAAGGTAGCATTATTAAAATGCAACTTAAATTCTAAAGCTGTTTCTGTCAACCCCACTTGATATTACATTTTATAATAAATAGTTGGTCACAATAGGTACCTCACCTATTATATATATTTTTTCATTAAGTGCAAAGAAATTCACTTTTGTTACCCTATATTTTTCATATTGTAGTTTGATAACTTTTATTATTCATATAGTTAAAAACGGACACCCTAAGCAGCTATCACGTTTTCTGTGGTATATGACATATTGTCACATATGTCATATGACATATTGTCACAATGTCAGTATTAGTAAAATACTGTACAAGACATAACCTCTCTTTTTGTTTTGTTTATTTCTTATTATATTACTTAAAATAAACTGGAAATTGTAATTTAGTAATGAAATAATATACAACAAATATGTCATTGCCACAAAAAAAATATTACAGACAACGTGCACATTCAAATCCAATTGCCGATCACTGTTTTGATTAGTATGTTTCAATAAAACACATTGTTATTAGTATTAATATGTAAACTTTGTAAAGACTTTAGTTGCTTTAAATGATAATAATTAATATTATAATTTCCATTATAGCCCCGTGCATCCTGATAATTATGATTGGTCAGAGCTTTATCCTATCATAAAAAACGACTCTACTGAGAATAAAAAAGTAGAATTTTTAGATGTCGGATGTGGCTATGGAGGCTTATTAGGTAGTTCATGAATTTTTAATCTAGTATCAATTTTAATCGCATAAAACAAAAATAACCATTTATTAATTTAATTATAAATTTCAGTGACGTTATCACCAATGTTTCCTAACAATCTCATATTGGGGCTAGAAATAAGGGTTAAAGTTTCAGACTATGTCAACGACAGAATACATGCATTAAGAACTCAATTTTCAAATCAGTATGAGAATATTGCGGTTTTAAGGACTAATGCTATGAAATATTTGCCTAATTTCTTTATTAAAGGCCAGGTAATCACTTAAGAAACTACCTTTAAACAGATAGGCAAGATATTTGAAGTGTATAAATATTTTAATATTTTTGGATATTTCAGTTAAAAAAAATGTTTTTCTTGTACCCGGATCCACATTTCAAAAAAGCAAAACATAAGTGGCGTATTATTAACAAATGGCTTCTTTCGGAATATGCATATGTGCTTGCAGAGCAAGTAAGTGTAGTAATATTATATAATTATTAGTAATATAATTTATTTTTGTAAGTTATTCTAATTATACATATAATATATTAACACTTATAATTTAAGGTTAATAAAAGGAAATTAATTTATTATATTCTAATACTTAAGCTCACTCACTTTCCTAAGAATTGATATTTTTAAAAAGTCTAATTTATAACAAAAATCTTATAAATACTTATTTTAGATTAAGTATATTTTCAGTAAATGTAGAATAACACTTTAAATACATTAAAAATACTTTGTCATAAACAATTTTCCATACTTAATAATTTCAGGGTTTGGTTTATACAATAACTGATGTAAAAGATTTACATGAATGGATGGTTACTCATTTTGAGGAACATCCATTATTTGAAAGAATATTAGAAGAAGATTTGGTAAGTTGTCAATACTAGGAAATTGTCTATATGTTAAATATAATGTTTTTAAAATATGCATTTAAATTACTTAGCCATGTAGTTACTTTAAAGTATGTGATGTTAAGTATGCCATAGTTGTTTTTATTCAGCTATACTCTGTATCCAGTATATATCAGTGTAAGCAGAGGGAAACTAGTGTTACAACACTTCACTTTCTGCTTGTGATATACATAATTGTTGCTTCATGCTTTTTCCTGCATAGAAAGTGGTGGGACTTAGTGTTAAGATGCTCTATTACACTCTTTCCACCCATATTTAGAGACATTTATTGGAACCCTAATGCTGCACTTTGTTAACTAGCCTGGGTTAATGGAAACAGTGAATGTATTATTACTATTAATAAAACAAAATAAATTTAGTAATTCCCCTGATTCAATTCCACAATCATCATATGTATAGTCAAACGCTATCCATGCTACAACAGCCTCAAATATATATTGGTTAATTTTAACAATGTTTTAATTTCAGAAAAATGACAAAATAGTTGAGAAGCTGTATGAAAGTACAGAAGAAGGACAAAAAGTAACTAGGAATAATGGGGATAAATTTCTAGCAGTTTTTAGAAGAATATCAGATACTTATATTTGAATTATAAGAAATGATGTGAATAAATAACTTTATTAAAAAATGTAACATTATTATTTTAAACATTTTGATGTGTGCTAAAAAAAACACATTACAAATATTAATCTACAGCCGTTTCCTTATATAAAAGTACACTTGTGTTATAATTAGTGAGTGTTTATGAATAGAGAAGCAATTTTTAATACTAATAAAAAACAGATGAATTAATATGAGAAATATTACGCATATACATTTAATTGCTTATAATTTTCTTTTCTAAAAGATTAAGCCACCGGCTAAGAGCTCTACTTGTAGTAATATCTTTCCGCACATGAGTAACAGCACTTAAAATCCACTGCTGTTTGTCTGACCATATTTTGTTTGTTACAACAGAAAGTAATAGAGCAGCCCAAATTTCAGATTGACAAGGATACAAGTGAAGCCCTATTTTAGCTAATAAGAGAGCTTTAATTTTATCTCCAGCAAGATATTCAGCAACACTGGCAGTAGCGAGAACTTTTGCAGAGTTATTCCTAATATTATGTTCTGAATTAAGAGCTTTTTGGGCGCAGCAACTTGATATTTTTGGTTTAATATATGATTCCTTTAAACAATACTGTGCCATAATGAACCACAATTGTGAATCACTGGGATGATCGAGAATAGAATTACTTAATATTTTAATGGCTTTGTTGTGATCTTCCCTAGCATGATAAGATTTTAGAAAACCTATGTCATAACCAAATTGATTATCTTTTTCGTATTTTTGTAACTCACTTATGGCCAGTTTTGATAAACTCTGATCAGAATGGATAATCCCTAAAGAACAAATAGCAAATAAACTACATGGATTTGGCTTCTTTTGTGATACTTGAATACTATGAAAAAGTAACGTTTTTGCATCATCTAGTCCTTTAAACATGTATACAATTCCTGCCATAGCAATAAGAAGATTTGCTTTATCATCATCATTATCACAAAGCCAGTGATAAGCAGTATCGTAAGCTGCGTAAGATTCTTCATGAAGCCCTTTTTTAAATAAAGCAAGTGCTAACCCACATGCTGAATCAAAACTAGCTTCAGTAATAGATTTATAAATTTTCACAGCCTCATCATATTTCTCCAGCCTTAGGAAGATTCTTCCAATATTCAATAAAATTGTATTCTTCTTTTTATCATCTGCATACCTAAATGCTTTTTCATACGAGTGTAGAGCTGTATTCAGTAGTCCACTCCTTTCTTGTAAAATACCCAAAATATTACAAGCACAAGGATTACATGGTTCAAATGTTGAAAACCACATTAGCAAATCTATTGCATAAGGTACTGCATATAAGCTGTCTATAACATATTTAATTTCTGGGTTATTGTCATAGTCATATTTCTTTAAAGTGCGACACACCCAATCAGCATATCCCAAAGCACTTTCAGGATCATAACCTAAGCGGGATGCATGTCTAAATAAGTCCATTGCTTCTTCTTCCCGAATGACTTCTGCTATTAATCCTTGACCAATCCAGCTCTGAGGATAGGAGGGTAAAGTAGATTGTCCACGCCAAAAGCAGTAATTTGCCAATTTATAAACTTTTAGTTTTACATAGAGGGTTCCCAGATTGCACCATATGGGAGCATTGGACCATTTTCGTGTAACTAACAGGGCTTTAATAAAACAATGTTGAGCAAGGGAATATTTTTTCATGAACACACATATTCGGCCTAGTAAATTCCAGTTGCGCCAAGACAAAGGTTTTAGTTTAACACAAGCTACACTTAATTGAAATGATATATAGCAGTTATTAATATTCTTAGATGCATAATAATATTTTAAATATGTAGATGCTAAATCGTAAGAGGTAAATTGTTGTTTTTGTTTTGCTATATGGGAGTAGCATGCCAATGCTTGAGGATAAATATCAAGCTTGTCTTTTCTAACAATGTCTTCATTTTCATTCAATGTACTATTCATAAATACAAATGAATATTGATCAGGTAACTTTGTAATAAACATTAAAGTGGCAGCTAGTAAATTCCAAAAACAAAGATATTTCTGTTCTTTTGATAGTGCTTTAACCAAATAATTTACAGCATTTTGTGCTGTGTCTCTAGCGCTGCCATATAGTTTAGCAGTAAATTGTTTTTTAGCAATTTTTAACCAAGTATCCGAAATACCCTTTAAAGCCAAAAGTGAGTTGGGATCTTTGGTTAAAACTTTTTTAAATGTTGATATAGCATCGTCGTATTGTGTTAATAATGAATAAATATGGCCAATTTTAGTGAGGCAGTAAAGAGTCTTTTCAGAATTCATAGACATGACCTTATCGTATGCCTTTAATGCAGAAGTAAAAGATCCTCTAGAAAAATAGGCATCTGCTAAGCATTCAAATGCCATTACATCTTTGTTGTTGATCTTGATTACATTTCGAAACTGCATAATAGCACTTTCCCATTCTCTACTGTTGGTATAATGTAGCCCTAAACGAAAATTAATCCATGGCTGAGATATTTCAATATTCTGAGAAGCTTTGTATAATAGATTGTAATTATCGTTTTTTAGATCAATTCTAAGGTATATGTCACTTAAATGTTGTACTGTGTCTATATTATTATTATTAAGATTATAGGCTTTTTCGTAACATCTTCTTGCTTTTTGGTAATCTAATTTATAATATTGAAAAATTTTTCCTAAATACATGAATGTATCCTCATGTTCAGCATTTAATTTAGCTGCTTTCAATAAATTTACATAACATTTATCATATTCTTGTAACTTCCAATAAGATATGCCAATGTAATATAAGTTTATTGAATTTTCTGCAGACTGTTCCAATAAGGATATGGCTTCAGTAAATTTTTCTTGCTTTATTAATGATAAAGCTTGAAGCTGTATGTGATATTCTGTTGTTTGCAAATTTGCCATTATATCTCCAGCACTCTCATTACTCTCAATATAACATTTTGCAAGTAATGCTTGTTCGTTTATATTGAAGAGGTTATTAGGAACTTGTTTTGCCACAGATATGGCTTGCTTCCATTTCTGCTGTTCTGCTAGTGAGAGAAATAGAAATTTGTTTAGAGTGTGTGTGAAATCTGTATCTCTTACTTTCATTAAGAAATTTGTAGCAAGTTTCTGGGCCACCAACCATTTTTTTAGCATTAATGTACACTTTATTATAAATGTTGCTTCAGTGAGGTCTGCTTCCTGATAATTAACCAAGGGTACACATTGTTTATAGGCTTCTAAAAACAATTCTTTGTTATAACATATCATACTTTTTAATAATCCAGGGTACTTTGAATTTTCTATTCCTGTAGTAACTTTATCAACATACTCTTCAATATTGATTTCTCCAAATGAATCATGTTGCACAAATTTTGTACATAAATACTTACAAAGCCATTCTCGAAGTTCTACACTAGAATGAAAACATTCTAAGTTTAAGACTTCTTCAAATGCAATGTTAAAATTTTTTCTTTGCATAATTACATTTCCTAGTAAAATTTGTAGTGATGAATTATTATTTTGTGTTTTTATTTTTTCTTTTAAATATTGTGTTATTCTGGGAATATCCTCATCCTTACATTGTATATCTGATTTTAAGAGATCCAAAAGTTGTGTTTCAATATTAGTAAAATTTTTGTCATCCAACTTCTTTTCCATATAATCAATAAGAATACTTATAGATTGGCTATCCTTTAAGGCACGCCCCAGTTGACTGAGTTTGCTTAAAATTTCATTGACTTTTTCTTCTTCCACTTGTAATTTTAAAATTTCAGTGTATATAGAAAAAAGTTTTTTTTTAGTGGATATATCTTCTTTTCGTTCGTAATAACTAGCCAACCCTTGCCATGCTAATGGATGATCTGCTTTAGCTGATATTGCTTTTTGAAATGCTAAAGCTGCTTGATCAGACTCCTGCAATGATTTACCAAGTAAAACCAAGCCTATATAATTTTGCTTATCTTTTCGTAAAATATTTTTACAACATTCTTGAGCTTCATCATATTTTTTCTCATCGATCAATTTTCGTGCTTCTTTTAAAAGGTTTTTAATATCAGCCATCTGTAATTATAAAAATATATAGTTTTTAATTTATAGATATCACATTTCATGCAATTATTTTTTAATTTATTAAAATATTACTAACACTAAAAAAACAAAATTGCTAGGAGCATTTAAAAAAAACTAAGAAAAGTAAAACTGAAGTGTTAAAATTTCGAAAATGATCACCTGTGATTTGACATTGACACTTCGTACTATTTAATATTTATTAGAGTAGAGAGATCGCGGAACAGGGTCTCCGAAACGCACAAATTTAAATTTTCTCTTGCTTATTCATTAATAGTAAATTATTTTAAGAAGATGAATATCATATTAAATACTTAACTAAATAGTAGTCTAGACAAGTTTAATGATTTAGTGTGTACAAAAATATATTTTAAGAAAAAACCTTCAAAAAATTTTATATTTTACGTGAAGATTTGGTGTATCTTAGCTTATTTTTAAAAATATTCGTAATTAAACTATATTATTTTTTTGCTACTTTCAATGAAATTAGTATAAACTTAAAGTTTTTAATAATAAAATGTGCTTATAATTTAGGTATAGCTACATAGTTAATAATAAAATGTGCTTATAATTTAGGTATAGTACAAACAAACATAGTTTACAAAAATAAGGTAATTGATCGCTTTAGCTTTTGTTTTAAATGTTGCCACGAAAAAACGTTATCTAACGTACTGTTTATTTCGTATTATAATAATGTTAATATGCAGAGCTTTCATTTATCCGACGGTGCAATTGCCACCACGGAAGCACAGAACACATATACCCAAAGGGAACACGGACGCACGGAAGTTGCCATCTATTTACGCTCGCATATTCCTTTCAACTTAGTAGACTAATCCGAACGTCAGCCTGATACTGGCACAGGACATCTCTTTATTGAGGTGTTTTTTACATACACTAAATTACTCCTTGGGGTCTATGGGGGTCCCTTTTCTTACGATTGATTATTTTTTATCATTTGAAATCCTATTGGAAGAGTTGAAGCCGTTATACGACCATACTATTATTATGGGCGACTTTAATACATGTATTTTAAAAAACAAACTACATTCTTCCCGTTTAAAATCCTTAAGGTGCTAATTTACATATTCTACCTCTATCTGCTACTCACAACTTCCCTAATTGCGTTTCATGGTTTGATTTAGTTATGGTATACTCTGTTGACCGCGTTGAAAAACATGGTCAATATCCAGCTTTGGTTTTTTCCTATCACGATCCCATTTACTTAACGTATAAAATTAAGCCCCCCTGAAGTTAAATCAAGAATCTTTCTGCGGCGTAATGTTACAGCGTGAAGCTAAGTAAATACGTATTTAATTTCAATATATATCATTGTCATCAAAATGATGCTATGGATAACCAAAGCATCATTTTCATTCAGTTGCTTATCATTATTCTACACTAGTTGTCATTGTCCATATTAACACAATTTTTAAGAATTCGATTTTTTTAAATAAATTGGTATAGTTCATAAATTTGCATTATATGTCCAAGCTTATATCTCACAGCGGAATTTCAACTTTACACACTGGTTTTAGAAGACATAATTTTTGATTAAAAATAACAATTTTAGGAGTATCTGTATCTTATATAAGTATCTTATTTTGACAACAGATAGGATATATAAAAAGACAAACTTAAATGTCAAATATAATTTAAATTTAAAATTTGGCCTTGTGGATAATTTGAAGTTTTGAACTTTGAAATTTCATAAACAGTGTTGTTTATGAAACACCGGCTGTCGTGATTTTTCTTTAGTTTGTGTATTTTATATAAAATGTAACTCAACTTCGTGTTATTTTAATAATATTTATATTACGATGACATCTACAGATACCTTAAGTATTTATGTAAAAAAATTGAGTAAGTACTAAATATATAAATCATATAAAAATATATTTGTTACAACATTTATATAAATAAATCTCAACTTTAAACCGCTTATATATTTCAGGTCACCCTGTTAAAGAAATTCGTGAACGGGCCTTACATTTATTGTTAGCGAAATTTCGTTTAGGCTGGGAACTAGAGGATGAGTTAGCCAGTACTAGAAATTTGCTTGAGGCTTTATTAGCTTGGTTTCGTACACAAGATCCTTCAATGCAACAAGAAGCTTTAACGCTTTTCGTGATAACTATCAAAGTAACAACACACACACATATATATTGATAGGAATGTAGAACCTAAATACGTATACGTATACATATATATATATA